>ML784327.1:1153798-1189543 GCA_009831015.1 Picea engelmannii | reverse complement strand
ATTAATTATAATTAATTTAATAATATAATTGTCCTAAAAGATTAGCTAAACCTTAATTATTTCTTAAAATAACATTTACTAATTAATTATTATTAATTAGTTATTCATGAGTGTCAATGATTAATTTAAGTATTAATTAATTCGTTAATAAACAAGGTAAAGAAATAAAAGGAGGATAATAAACTATATTGATAAATTAAGTTACGTATCCAACAAGGGATAACATATTAAATACGTGAGGATAAAATAATAAAGGAGAGATAAGGGGCATTAACGACGGGAGGATAAGGAGGTAATAAATGAGTTAGGTAGGGAGTAAATGAGGCGGGGAAGTCGGTGAAGGGGGATAAGGAAGGGAAGGAGTTTGAGGGGAGGCCATTCTACGGGAGGTTGGGGATGGATTTTGGGAGCTCTGGGATTTGCAGAGAGAGGTGAAATTTTTGGAGTGGGATTGTATCAATGCACCGGGGTTGTTGGGGGTTTTCGGCACGGGGGCCAGGATATCCGTTGATATCCTGGAGCTAGGAAGTTACCTAGTTGGCAGGGAGGAACTAGGTTTTGGGCAATGTTTTGCAACAGCGGTCAAGGAGGCAAGCGACGGGCAAACGAAGGATTATTAGCACCAGACTTAGGTATTTATCTAAAATTATGCATTGTTGTATTATGTTAGAAAAATTTATTATTCATTGTAAAATTTAAGTTACGGAAGTTACTGTTATGAAATTACTGTCTTAGTTTCTGAAATAAATTGATGAAAAATCTATTCGACCCCTACAACAACATACCATCAACAGTCATATGAGAAGATAGAGTCAGTCAACCAAGTAACTGAAGACATGTTGATAATTTATGTGATGGATAATCTATCTAAGTGGGAAGATTATTTGCACTTGGTTGACTTTCCCTATAATAATGAGTATCAAATTTCATTGAAAACGAGCCCATTTAAAGCTTTGTATGGTAGGAAATGCAATACTCCAGTGAGTTGGGATAACCCAGTAGACAGAGTGGTACTTGGGCCATAATTGTTCAAGGATATCGACGACTAGATGATTATCATTAAGTAAAATTTAAAGGCAACTCAAGATAGACATAAAATTTATGCAGATAAGAATAAGACAACTAGAGAATATAAAGTGTGGGAGCATCTTCTTTTGAAAGTGAATCCCAAGAAGAGCTCATTAAAGTTGGGTAGTTGCACAAATATAGCATCCATATTTCATGGTCCATTTGAGATATTGGACATAATAGGGTGAGTTGCATACATGCTTGAATTGCCTTCTTCCAAGAATGTTCATAATGTATTTCATGTATCTATGTTGAAAAAAATGTACATGATCCTAACCATGTTATTGTTTGGAATTTGATTCAGGTGGAGCCAGAGGGAGACTTTCAAGTCCAACCAGTGGGAAAATTGGATAGAAAAGTCAAAATGATATGGAATTGAGTTATAAATATCGTAAAATTTTAGTGGACCTGTTATGGTCTTGAATATTCTACTTGGAGGATGAATATTCCATGTGGGTATAATACTCATGACTTTTTGAAGAATTTTAAAATTCTGATTTTGTTTTGTATATGCACTGAGGACAGTGCCAAAATAAGGGGGAGGGGAATCTAATATCCTCATTTTGACTTCCCATTTTTAATAATTTATTTTTTTATTTGATGAAATGCCAGAGCACCCAAACAATTAAAAGAGGCGAGAGTGCCTATGAAATGTAATTCTTTGATCATCATTAATAATACAATACATCGTTGGCTACTATAGGGACAAGGAAAAGAGTTATAGGTGATATGATTCCATGAAAGAGGGGGCTTAAAAGGATAAGGTTTGGTGGAACATCCTCGGTATGTAGCTAGTTGGCAATTGGTCTTAATAAATATAGCTTATCTTTGTTATGTGTTTTTCTACTTGTATATTTATTTCTGATATGTATTAATTATTATCTTTGAAATTAGTATTTATATTATGTTTTTTTATTGGTTATTGTTTCACATGACATATGTTTCATTTATTTTATGTTGTAGCATGAATATTGATTATTGCATGTGAGTCTTTCATTTTTCTTTATTAAAAAAATTTGTTATTAGAATTTTGAAATCAGTTTTGAAGTGCGTTTTGAAATGGCGTGACCAGCCTGTGAGTGGTTGGGTATGTTACATTTATGGAAATTTGCATAGATATATATATTGAGCACCTCCGCACTCTACACGCGTATATCCCCTAACAACGAACACTAAAATGTACTGCAAAACCAAACCAAAATATTCTTAAAAAACCCATTATCATTAATTTTGTATAAATTACTAAATAAACAAAAAACTTCCAAAAATAACCACTACCATAAATTTTGTATAAATTATTGAAAAGACTTGGTATTTCATAAAGGAAGCACATAAAGGATGAAACTAAAAGTCCATATTATATACACTTTTTTACACTAAAAAGTTGCAAGAATTTTCTATCAGATTCATACAAATAAGATAACTTAGTAGTAGTCACTTCACCCTAGAATCCACTTCGGAAGTTGGAGTACACCTCAGTACAAGAGTCTTCATAGTTTCTTACATAATCTTTTTATCAATAACAAAATTATATGTTAATATTTTAAGATTGTATTAATAAAAATTATATTCATTTGTATACATATGGAAAAAAGGGTTTTGAATATTAATATTTATTTTACATGCATAAAATAATTACATACAACATTTTCTTTATTTTCTTCATATTTAGAAAAAATTAACACCAAAGTCTTTTAACTTTTTAGATATCACACACACACATATAAATTGAACAACACATTTTTATTCATATGTTTAACTTAAAATATATTGTTGATTTTAATATTTTACTTAGTCATTTTTCACGTTGTGCGGTGCCTTTTGCTATGATCATGTCTAATCACTCGGAACAAATATATCACTAACTCTCTATACTTATTTGAATTTATTTTAAGTAACAATGTTTATTATACAATATAAGTATACGAAGCTAACAAGATGTTTTTATGCATATGTTTAAGTTACTCTATTTTGAACCGTTGTGTGGATAATTTATATCACCGATCCTCCCGCAACTCTACAACTTCGCACTTCCAATAGTTTGACAACACAGATTCTGACAAGCCATGTAATTTGCACGATAATATAGTCATTTGTGACACGTTGATTTGTTAAGATTCCACCACTAACTCTCCACACTTAGTTGAATTTATTTTAAGTAACAATATTTATTACAAAAAATAAGTATATAAAGTAAACAAAATGATTTTATGCATAAGTTTAATTTTAAAATATTGTTAATTAATGGCCATAATTTTAATGTTAATACTTTACTTAGTCATTTTCACATTATGCATAGCCTATTTCGATGACTATATCTATGCACTCCACACACATATATCCTATGCACTCCGCATAGATATATCCCCTCCACAACCAACACTAAAATGTATTGTTAAATCCAAAAGACAACAAAAATATTCTTAAAACCCCCTTATCATTAATTTTGTATAAATTACTGAATAGACCAAAATCTTCCAAAAATACCCATTGTCGGTAATTTTGTATAAATTATGGAATGCTACTGCATAAAGGAAGAAGAGAAAGGATAAAACTAAAACTCCATATTATGTACCATTTTTTACATTGAAAATTTGCAAGACCTGTCTATCTTATTCATACAAATAAGAGAACTTACAGTAATAGTTAGTTCACCCTGAAAGCCATTGTGAAAGTTGGAGTACACTTTAGTACAAAAGTGTTGGATAAGAGTGTATTACATGAAACTATTTTGAATAATAGAATTATGTGTTAAGATTTTAAGATTGTATTAATAAAAAATATATTCATATGTATAAATATGCAAGTTTTTCCTATTTAAAAAATAAATTAATATTAAAAAAATAATTTAAATATTAATATTTATTTTACACACATAAAATAGTTACATAAAACAAATTCTTTCTTTTGTTGATAATCAACAAACATTAATAGCTAAGTATTTTAACTTTTTAGATATCTCAATGCTTTTACGTATATACATATGCGAGAGTGCACGAAGTTTATGGATGAAAAAATTTGCAATGGGGTGCGAAGGAATGTGTGTGTGTTCCTATAAATGCACACACATTCTTAATCATAGAGCCTCGGTACTCACTAAACCACCAAAAACACTTACCAACTTGGATTATTTATGAACTCATGCTCGTTCCTGGGAAACACATGTTGAGGAACGTTATCACATTCCTAAAAGAAAATTGAGATGAAAATAACGCATGCACACTCCTAAAGTGTGTACATGTTATTAGGAATAGGAACACATGCATGTTCCTTCTAACATGAAATATCTTTGCTTATTGAAGCTTGAGATGACCTAAATATATTCATCCTCTACCTCAAACTCATGGCCAAATTCGTGTGTACCTGATCCTCCTTTTGCTTCCTTGAGTCCCTCTTCAGGTTCCTCATCCTATTTATATTGCTCTTCTTCCTCAGGAGTCTCATCATCCCCTCCAATATTCTATTCAACCTATTTTCATTCAGTCTCTACTCCCTAAGGCTCAGGTTCTGTCTTTTCCCTTTAGGTTTCCCCAAACTAGTTCTTGGCTATGAAATTCTCCCAAGTGTAATTTTTCTTCCTGAGCTTGTCCAAGACTAAAATTTTCATAAGAACGTGGTGATGTAAATGATTCTCCATAGTTCCCATGTAGAACTTACTTTGTTCCATGACCACCATCTTGTTCAATGGTTTTCATAAAAAATAAGGCAGGTTAAGCCTTTTTCTCTTGAAATGCAATAAAAGCCTTATGTGGTAGAGGAAAGTGAGGATAAAATGGCCTTAACATGTAATATACTTATGTAGCACAATTAGTAGATTTTGATACCTCCTTTACAAAATGAATCATTTTGTTGGTTTCAATCACTATGTCTTCATGTTGGTCAACTTCAATAATGGAGCCCGACTCGATTTATCTATGTGCCTTCTTTTGAACCATCGCTCACCGTCTTGAGTGAGATTTGTTGCATCTACAATATATTTCTCTAATACCATGATATCCAAATATTCAATGATTGTCTTTATTCCATAAAACCCTAATGTGAATTCCATGGTAACTGCCATGTTGTTCCCACTGTATTTTAGAAATAAAGGTAGCCAACCTACCTTCCTTATTGTCCTCTTGAATTTTGGGTAGGATTCTAGTAACTTGAACCCATTTGGTTCAATCCTAAGTGGATCCTTCATATATTATCACAACCAGAAGATGTAGGGTTATTTTGATGATATCCCGACCAGTCTACAGAAAGAGGAGGGTTAAGCAATGTCGATGAGGTCGAAATGAAAGTTTATGGGAAATTACGATCATGATGATTTAATCTCCATGATACAATTAATCATTCACAAATGGTGATGATATGCATAGTAGGTATTGAAATGATGGTGATTTGTGCACCTGATGGTGGAGGGTTAGTAATCATGCCGAAGAAATTAATATAAAGGTGGTCACTTCAATGTATGTGTGGTGGTCCAGGGTGATAAATTCATGGTTGGTGCAATTTGATTCAAAGGTTTCCATAGTATGAAAAGTTTCCAAATTTAATAAAAAAAAATATTAATAACTTACCCAAGCTTTCATTACATGGTATTTTCTTACCATTTGATTTAATTGGCCTTATTTAACCATACCTTTCATATGATTTATGCATTATTGGGAAGAAGATTGTTCCAGATTGGATGGTAGAGGAAAAATCGGTATCATGGATGCTTACTAGAAAATGTAGATCTATATATAATGCTAGTAGAAATTCATGGTGTACTTATGGTGACATACTATACTTGTGTTGGAATGTATGTGCTCTATCCCTCATCAAACACCAGGAATGATATAGAAAATGTAGTAATGAGAACAATTTTATTTAAGTAACTCTGGCCATGAATATGTTGTTGGATCAAGAAATGGATCAGGGACAAGAACAACAATAGGAATAGGAAACCTACTATAGAAATTTTGAAGAATGGATAATGCATGCTTTATTTGGTTGAACTGTTACCAAATCTTTATCCTTGCCCACTTCTATACATTCCTTTCCATATGAATTTTTTTTTTGAAGTTGAACATGGAAGGAAATTGTTGGATTATCGGCCATTAATGAATGTCATTAACTAATGCGATATTGGTCACCAATAATGTCAATGAGCATCAAGGTAATCCAACGCAACATTTCAAGTATGAATGGATTTTTTTAAGTTGAGTAGTTTACATGATATGGAATTCAGGTGGAATTGATGCATCCCCACTCGTACCAGCAAGAGAATTTTCATGAATGCATACAAATCCCAATGCATATTCATAATATCTGATACCAGTGCCTGGATAAGGAGTTCAATTCGATGAGCCAAGATTGTTGGAATGAGGACCTTAATGAATCCCCCATCATCCAAGTTCATGAGAACCATAAAATGATTGAAAATTTTGGGAAAACTGAACCATTATAAGATAAAAATTTATTTGGGAACCCCACCAACCAGAAACCTAGTTTTCAAGTGAGGTTTTTGCCCAACTATACCAGAATTCCTAGTTTTCACAACTGAGCATTATTTTTCTCTTTACTTTTTATTGTTATTTTTTTAATTTATATATTTTTTTTTATTGAAAATGGAAGAACCAAGAAGAGGAAGGTTGTGGGGAAACCCCCTCACCTACCCTCTAAAATTCATCTTAATTCATGATGTCCTTGAAAAAATCCTTCTTAGATTTGGGATTTTGATATAACTTAAGTATGTTCCCATTAAACAATAAGGATACCTTCTCATAATATATAGTTTGAACCTTGATAGATCCATTATCAAAGACAAATTAAATCTCATAAGGTCCAAGCCAACATGTGTTAAACTTCGCATTGAAGTCTTCGAATATGGAGTCGAATAAAAGAGCCCAGTCGTCGACCTTGAACAATTTCTTCATTATAAATATGTCATTTCATTTTTCCCATTGATATTGGATGAGATTGGTGTGTTGGAAAGATTCTTGATATATTTCATCCAACTCATTGAGTTGAACAAATATTTCCTTCTATTCATGTTTCAATTCCATCCCTAATTATGCTACCATTCATAATGTTTTGATCTAAGATTCTATGGGAATAAGAACCTTATTACCATATACTATATAATATGGGGAAAAACTAATAGTACTTCTCCATGTTGTCCTATAAGCCCATAAGGCTTCGGGAAGTATGTCTGCCCAATCCTTCTTGTGTAGTTGGATTGTGTTTGTTAGAATTCCTTCCAAAACCTTATTTGTTCACTCCACTTGGCCATTGTCTTGTGGGTGATATGGGGAAGATTTATTGTTCTTGATGAGATACTTTTGAGTAATTGCCTATAACAACTTATATGTGAACTGAGTCCCCTAGTCAATAACAATTTCTTTAGGTACCCCAAAGTGAGTAATAATATCTTCGAACATGAAATCCACTACTTATCTTTCTGTAGCTCTGAACAAATCCTTTTCTTCCATCCATTTTGTGACATAATCGATGCATACTAAATGTACTTCCTACCCTTGGATGGGAATTTATTGGTACTATGAAATCTAGGGCCCATATTTCAAAGGTACATGTAAGGACTTGCAACTGAAGTGACATATCATCTTCTTGAACTGGGCATCCCATCCTTTGGGAACCATCACATCCATGAACATACTTATTGACATATCTAAAGAGAGTAGGTCAGAAGTATTTTGAATGGAGGATATTGTAGGCTATCCTTATATCTGTAAAGTTTTCCCCGCAAGGTTCATTATGACATGCTTTGATGATGTTGAACATCTCATCCCCTTTCACAAATCTACGAATAATCATGTTAGGACTAGTGTAAAAGAGATCCCCTTTAATCTAGAAGTATGGAGAAATCATTTTAACAACCCTTCTCCTTTCCTTGGGAGAGAACTGAGGTGTTAATTTTCCTGTAGTAAGATAATTGGCTATTTTTGAGAACCATGGCTAGTTAGTAGATATAGAAAATAGATTTTCATCCAGAAAATTGTCATCAACAAGAATATTTTCACCTTTATTATCAACTCTAGAGAGGAAGTCTGCTACATGTTTTTCCTCACCTGGCTAGTCCACAATGATAATGTCAAATTATTGTAGAAGCAACAACCATCTAATGATCTTTCCATTCATAATGGATTTGTTCATCAATTATTTCATGTAAGAGTGGTCAATATGAAAAAAAACTTCATACCCTATGGTGTAGTTCCTAAATTTATTAATTGCATAAACCATTGAAAATAACTCTTTGTGAGTTACAATGTAATTTAATTTAGCTAGATAGAAATTCTTAATTATGAAATAAATAACATAAGTTAAGATATTTTTCTTTTTACCTAGTACATTTCTCATTGCTTAATGCAATATTTCTCTCCCTATATATTTTTAGAATTTTTTCAAGGTTTCAAAGATTCTTCAAAAGTGTCACCTACCACATTAAATTCATCCATATATATTTCCATACAATCATGTAATATATCAGAAAAAATACCAAGTATCTGTAATAACCCCTTAATTAAGTCATAAACAATTGATAACAGTAAGAGATTTCTTTTCTTTAAAACATTAAAAAAACGTCATTAGAACAAGTTAAACATGATATTAACATACTTCAGTCATACAAAGTCTAATTCATTCATCTCATTGCACAACTAGATTTATATGCAACTTCAATGTATTAACGATCTTCCATATCACATAATTATCATATACAACAAGAGTAAAAAATCATGATTATTCAAGATCAACCACAACCTGTTTCATCACACAACATCATTCCTTCTAACCGAATAAATCATCATACAATGAAATCAAGAATATATACCTATACAATCTACCTGAAAGGTTAGGAACTCCAAGACACATAATCAATGCTCAAGTCCAGGATTCATCCAATTGATTTTGACCACTTAAGGTCTCAGGACTGGTGATTGTTCTGAGAAACAAGGAAGTATCTAATTCCCATATTTTTAGTCCAATGCAAACATCAATTATATTTACCAACATACTTAGCTATATTTTCTTCAACACAGAAAAATCTAGTCACATGATCACCATTTCATAATGCCCAATGCATATTGTTATAGTAACTCGTCATCTTATTAAATTTAAGGATCAGAATGATTCCATTAATATCTGGACATAAACTTACAGTAAAAACTAGAGACCATTAATAAGCAATCTATCATTATGACAGTTTCGACCTTATTTAGGATTACTGGAATGAGGGTGACAACCCTACATGGTACAACCAAGTAGATAGATTTTTGATCCACCTAACAATTTGAAGGAGTAAAGGAGGAGGAGAGAAAAGATCTGCAATGCATAGAATAAATCATAAGCTTACTATGTACCTTGTAAACTAACTGTTAAAGTGATGGATAAAATTCTACAACGAGTGAAGGTTTTTTCTAAGAATGAATTAATGAGTTATGTAAGAAAATTGAAGTCTCTCTTCTGGGGGTCATAGTGTAATCCTTCTAGATCCAACTCCAAAAGTGCATAGACAGGCTCCTTGAAAGCCTAGGTTCAAGAGAAACAACACTCGTTGTGCACAAAGACCTCTCTCAGGTCGGGCATAGGTCTTAAAAAAATTGAAAGTGAGAATCGCGAGAGGGACAAAGTGATATTACACAAGGGAGGTGCAAGCATGCACACAAAAATTAGAATCTAGAGATTAGGAGAAGAAGCATGTGTAGGTTTCAAGAGAGGAAATCAAATGAGTGGAATCGCTTTGAAGGAGGTAGCGGTTGAGATTTGACCATGAGGGGTCAAAATCCCCATGGCCATCTAATCAGACAGGAGATGCACACTTGATAAACCCTAAGACCTTCAGGCTTCATTATCTCAACGAGATTTAGTTGGTTGTATTAAGTGAGCCCCGAAGCTCTAAGTCAGGGATTGAATCTACACTATAGATCAGCGGGCAAATGCGAGCCATTGGATCCTTAAGGGGTTCAATGATTCAGTAAGTTTTAGTTGTAACTAAATAAGGATAAGAAAATATTGAAGCTCTAAAGTCCTGGAGTGAAGGATAGTCGTAGGTCTAGAGATCAATCAAGGATTGTTAGATCTGCGAACCTTCTATTTTTGGAGGTTTAGTAATTTGGCACTCCAGGGAAAATGAGTCAAGATGTTTAAAAGTTAAGGAACTCCTGGAGTCCCGAAGTCTGGAGTAAATCCTTACCATCAAATGCTGTGTACACATGTTTTTAGATTCTGAGTGTTTGGAATTTGGCCAATCAAGAGGTGGTGTGTGAAATTTTATTTGGTGAGAAAAGTACAGAACTCCCAGAGCCCGAAAGTAATCCTGACCGTTGTCGATGGTTAATAATGGACCATTAGATTCGTGGGTTCGTCCTTCTCTAGTTCATAGGTATCGAGAGTTGTAGGTGTAAAAAATTCCAAATCCGAGAGCCCTAGAGTTCTACTAGTCGTAGATCAGAGCAAGGTATCAGAACCATTGATCGTTGATTTATTCGGGATTTGGTACTTTGGTGAAACAAGGTCATTGTCACAAAAAGGTAATAAAATCCCAAAGTTCCAAACTCCAGAGTGGACAACAGACATTGATCAACGAGGAGTTTGAGCCATGGGATCTCCGAGTCATTTGGAGGTTTGATAATCCAGGTGGAACAATATCAAGTTGTGGAAGCAGAGGAATTCTTGAAGCCCGAAGTTCTGAAGTGGATCTCCACCGTAGACTCCCACTGAGGATAATCTTTGTTATCCATTAGATTAAAATCGTAAAATTTACTAAGGAAGACATAAGATTAGGGTTAACCTACAACTGTTGGTCAACTCGGATTATGACCGAATTCGATCGGTAATCACTTTGGGTGGAAAGGAGTGTTAAGGTTGACAAACCTCTATAGCCCTAGAGTCCTAAAACTCCGAATAACTGCCTTTGGCTAGTGCTAGTTTCTATCCCAAGGTCACATGCATGACTTTTTTAAGGAAAAGGGATTATGCACTACAGGTTAAAAGTCAACTCCCGAGACTTTAACACGCCTCCCACGGTCCCAAACATTTTGGATTTAACTTCAATTTAACACAGGAATTTAGGTTGCAAGTAACTCGTGTTCAAACATGAATTCAACAGAGAAAAACACAATATATTTAATATAGGGTTTCAAATGAATATTATCAAGAGACTCACGATACAGTCATAACTACATCCTTGTTTGACCAATGAACAAAGCATTGTTAATTTCCTATCATAATCATAACTAAAAACTCTTCTCACACATACTTCAATTATGGATGAAAATAAAGACTTCAAACATAGACTATATACCATAAAATTCACATTTTACAATGAGGGTTAGGTTGCTCGATTAGAGTATGGAAAACGTCCAAAATTATAGAGAGGATTAAAATATAACCACTGTAACTATTAATTGTTGGGAGAAAAACATAACACTTGGCATTCAAAAAAACTAAAATCCATTTTTTCTTAGATTAACCAATGTGTTCCTATTTTTCCTCTTAGTTTTCTCTTAGTTCCCCAATCCATTAATTAATGGGTGTATGCTAACTAGATTTTAGTTATGGTTGGATTAGGAGTCTTCATCTAGTTAGACTAGGGTTTGTTGACTCAATATTCTATATCTATGCACAACCCATTCTCTTAAGTTGTTATTTATTTCTAAATAAAGATTCATTTTTAATAATTTTCTACACACATGTGCATTTTATCAGTTCTTTAGGTTTCTACTTACTATTTCCTAACATCTTGTTTACTTCAAATCTTTAACTCATGTCACAATTCATTTAGTCCTTTATTTAATTTTAGACTTCGACTTAGTCTTAGACTCGGGATTAGACTTATGTTAGGCTTTAATAATTGATAATATATTGTTTAATTAATTATTTTAATCCAACAAGGTCTAATCATTCCAGTGTTTTCTAGGCCACTTAAGTTTATTGACTCAGGTTTCAATTGCATGATGTGCCCTTCAAGACGAATCTTCGTGCTTCAAGGGTGCCACTCATGTTGACTTGTTTTGGAAGTTTGTCTAACCCCTTGGAGTAAAAAATCGATTTGGTCAACCTTGTGAAAGACTAAGGGCTTATAAGGAATATAGACTCCACCTTATTGTGCACGCCTTAGAAATCTTCGTGAGTGACTGTCTGAGTCTGCCCTCGTGACAACATGGACCATCCAAACTAGGTAATCATTAACCTATAGTTCTAGAAATAGTGTGAGTGCTAGTAGGCCATGACAGGGACATTGCCACACCTATCCCTCAATATCTGGATTCTATGCAAGGCCCATTTACTCCTTATGTGGGTCAGATTAGCAGGCATCGTCGAGCTTGCATCCACTGAAAAAAATATATCAAAAATATGTATACATAAATCATACTCAAATCCATAATACATCATATGTGCAAATTAATGATTTACTCACAAAAATGCAATCTACTCCCTGACTCAACCCGGAGTCCAAGGAAGCCCTTTGATGCAATCAACATCCATAACCTGTCATGTGTCTTACAAACTCAAGATGACTTGTCAAAATAATTTGTCAACATATATATACATCAACATAATCAATCAGGCATAACACCTCAAGATCATCATATATAAACCATATTCTGAATGAAATCACAGTGTACCATAATCGGATGACTTGCAAGCAAGTGTCCTCAAAGAATAATTCAATAATAGTGTGCTCAATAGAGAGGGATGTTACAATATCACTCACTAAAATGTGGTTGGTGCATTGCACAAACCAAAGGGTGGTACCTTGTAGGCATATGTCCCCCATGGACATGTAAATATTTTATTGTCTTGGTCTTATGAAGCAATGTGGATCTAGTTTTTTCTGTTGAACCCATTCAACAAATAAACTAATTACTTTCCAACCAATGTGTCCAGAACCTGGTCAATAAAAGTTAATGGAAATGGTGTTTTAGGGTGGTCTTGTTCAACTCCCTATATTCTATGGATACCTGCCTTTTGCAGTTCTTTTTAGGAACGATCACTAATGCTGACACCCACTTACTGTCCGAGATGGGATAAATGAAACTAACATTCAAAAGCTTCTTGAGCTCAACTTTCACTATCTCCCTCAAGGTTGGATTCATTCTTGTCTATCGTTGTCTGACAGGGGTGGAATCTTTCTAAATATAGATGTGGTGGATGCATGTGTCTAGGTGAATTCCTTTCGTATTGGTTTATTCCCATGAAAAGCTTCCTGGAAATTTTTTTAAGACTTGGATTACTTTCCCTTCTTGTGTGTTGTCTAAGGAAAAAATTATGTTTAATGTTTTCTTGGGAACAATTTCAACAGTCTTATAATCAAATTTAGAAATTGAGTGTATGGGAAATGATAATGAAAGGGTGGAGGATAGTTCCTCTTGAGTGAAAATTCTCTTGAAAAATAAATCAAGAATACAATAAATATAAGTTTGAATGTGAGATGATGACTGCCCCCTAAAATACTATGGGAAATATAGATCAGTCATGCAATGATTAATCATAATATCATCAATATTTTCGTTAAGACTCATGTCTTATGCAATAGTAAGAATAGGTTGAACAAATTCATCATTGTTGTCTTTGTCAAGCCATTTTGTGCATTCAAGTTTAGTTGTTGGTCTAGAAAGAGGGTATACAGTGATTTGTTTGGTCTTAGTTCCATGTGTAATTGACATATTTTCGGATGTACAACCAATGAAATCATCAGTTGTGTCTAGCCACAGTCTATCAAGGATTAAAGGGTTCCCACCTAGATTTGTTTTTGGTTGTATGAAATAGAAATATTTTGGGTATCCCATGGTTCCAATGAGACAAGCACATCCTCTAAAATATCCTCTGGCTTGAGATTGGATCGATCACAATGGGTGGAGGGAGGAGCTTATAAAGTCTTAGTTGATTTAATTTTTCTAATGCCATTACATTTATAGATGCACCCAAGTTGATTATGATGTATGTAATGGGATTTTTATTAATAAATACTATGATCGCATGATCCCTAGTGTCCACAAATGTTTTTGCAATGATTCCAGTGAATATGAGACTTGACAATTTCCCTATGACTTCGATGGTTCGAGGGTGATTTTTCTGTCTTCATGGATTATTAATACATAAGTATCTAATTAGTTTAAATGAGGATGTCCTTTATTACTTGTAGAAGATGTATCTTAATAAATATATTCTTCAGTTCTGACATCAAATTGAACTCAAATGGTATTATTGGTCTTTCTAGTGCCAACCTTTATGGAAAAGGAGGTTGATCATAATGTAGTACTTTTTCCCTATGAGAACTGGTTTATGGTGTGTTCTAAACTTGATATTGACTCTGAGATTTATATGGTAATGGAGTTGGGGTTTAAGTAATTTCATATTGGATGGGAGTGTCTTATTCTTCTTTCCCTTGGACAATTACTGATGGTTTTGGGTTAAGAAATTTCCCAGACCTTAGGTGAATTTCCTCTAGTGATACACGTATGTTAGCATATGTGGGAAAGGTTTGAAGATCGGTTCCATACATGGCCTGAAAATGGATTATTTGTGTTAGGATTTTGGATATCTTGGACAAGGATGTGGGTTGGTCTTCAAGGGTATTGAGGAGTTGGTAATGAAATGTTGTGTGGCTAATTAAATTATTGATTAGGAGTTTGTGAGGGGTGAGTATATGGTGGTGGTGTAGGATAGGGAAAAGTAGTTGTGCCATCATAATGTGGGCTATACCAGCCTTTCTACCAATTTTGGTGTGAATTGGGTTGAGGTGGCTTATGTTTCCATCGCATAGGAATATTCCGCATATGATTATGAGAATAAGGAAATTGAAATGTCTAATTTTGAGCCATACTTGAAGGTATTATCCATTATTTTTGTGGTGCCATCACATACAATGGAGTTGACGATCCTTTCTCTCCATGGTATATTTATTTAGTTTCGTATAAGGAATGATGGTATTTGGTGGCATTGTACAATTTTGTACAATGGCAATTCCCTGCAAGGGTGTTTTTCTCGACAATTGGGGAGAAATATGGATAGAGATTTTTCTGACGATTCCTTCTTCTTATCCTGTAAAAAATCCAATTGTGAGATTAAAGAGATGAGAATATTAGTTTCAAAAATTTCAAACATGTTATCAATTTTATCCTTTGTGACCCCTTCTCCTGCAATAGATTTTGTGAATCTGGAAGTGGAACCTTTTGAGTGCCTACTAGTATTGGACTTTTGTCTCTAATATCGTTTTCACATATCACAAAATTCATCATATGGTAGCTGAGAAATGTCACATGATCCCATTAGATTCAGAAATTATAATAATTCATCCCTTATGCCTCTTAGCATAATCATCATCATTGTTTGTTTTCCTAGTTGCCTTTGTTTTAATATTTGAAGGTTATATTGGAATCTCTTCACATAATCCTCCCAACTCTTGTCTTATTGAATCTATGTCATTTTGAATATTTCTTCTCTGAGTTCTCTTCCCTTTCAATATTCGTGGTATTTATTCATAAATAATTTCTTCATCTCATCCCAATTTTGAATGTTATCCCCAATAATACCCATAAACCATCGAAGGGTTGCACCCTTTAGGGTGGAAGGAAACAATTTAAACTTTTGGGTAGTACCATAGTATTCATAACTCCTACAAAGCACATCAAACTCAAGTAACAATGCATCATGATCTTCATTGGCCAAACCATGAACATTTGGTAAGGAAGATGGGGCGATGTTCTTAATTTGTGTTTTTCAACTAGTATCTCTAATAGGAAATTCAAAGGTGATTGTATCCTCATGGTTATTGAATTTTACTTCTTCTTCTTCCATATCGGGCCACCAAAGAGGTATTTCTTATGCTACAAATGAATCATAGGTTGTTTCCACTACTTCTATGTCTTGGATCAATTTGGTTTGAAATTCGATGTCAATATGATCTTGTATAGTATAAGTGAGCATTGAATCTAGTATTGGGATATCTTCCTCGAATGGTTCAAGTATAGAAACCTTCTTAGGTCCCTTAGCTATTTTTATTGAAGTTCCTCCTATATCCTTTCCTACCTATAGGTTAATAGAATGGGTGGTACTTGCAACACCACTAGATGGGGAAACAAGTTTGGGTTTCTTTGAGTATTTATGCCCCTAGCTCCCTTAGGCTTATTCATAAATTCTTTATCATTATATGAATAAAAAATACTAAAATTTCCAACATGAAAAGGGATTGTGGAGACTCACCATATTATTTGGTTTAGGATTTCACCTCCCATCTTACTTCTTCCACCTTCCGAGTAAAAAAAAATGATCCTACAAAGAAGAACTTAAAAGAAAACAATTGCACACTCTCTTGAGATTACCTCCTTTAGTGCTTCACCAACAATGGTGCCAAAATTTTAGGATAATTATATAATAATAATTGTGTACATTAATTATCAAATCCAGGTTTGTAAGATTATGACGTGCCAAGAAAAATATATGCAGAACAATATCATAGACACATCGTTTCACTAAGCTATGCAATAAATTGAATCTGATTGCTCATCTGGTAATGGACATTCTCAGGTCGAATTGTAGGTTGGATATAGGTTTTTATATCCAACATTACTCTATTGGATCCACTTTATTATCTAGATTGACAACCATTAAATTTAAACAAAATTGACACAATCATAAACATTAATGCATGGAATCAAGATAATCCTCACAAGCAATTGTTGATCAATAAATAATGGAAATCGCTTGGTTCCATCAATATGAAGCTATCGAAAATTCTTGTTTAGAGAATAACCAAATAGATCGTCAATCAATCAAGGTTGAAGATTCATGTTCCCAACATTATCTAAACTACAAAATAATTGAAATTGCAACATGAATTGATTCATCTCACTACGAAATTATGATCAATTTATCTACAGGAACTGAGATTTGACAAATTAATCCAAACAATGAAATCTAACTAATTATAATGTAACAAATAAATGAACAAACACACTGGGTGATACTCTTGAGGTGAAGGGAGGGTTTCCTTCTCACAAAATTATTCCCTTTAACACTTAAAAAATAAACAACTCAACAATTAATGGAACATCAAACAATCTTTATATTAAAAAAGGATCAGAGTACATGGGTAATCAAAAGAGTGTGATCTTCCTCTTTTACGCTATTTCAGTCTATCAAATCCTAACATCTATATCATTTCATCAGACATGATTGACTCTAGTATTTATATAATGAAATTCAATTAAGGAATAACAACCTTGGACTTCCAAATCCTATACAATCCACTAAACATAGTCGAGATATTACATTTTTGGCTTCAAACAAACTAATTGAACCAAAAAAATCTCCTATAAGTTAATTCATTACAATTTCATGACCGAAGGCATGAAATTTTAACCATCTTGTATGCACTAAAGGAATAGAGTAGATATTTGACCAACAAAGCGCTTCTATGGTTGGAGTGTTTGCCAATTTGGATGGTTAATATCCATGTGTACTCGATTTTCTCCAAAACCCATATTTGTGAATTGATTTGCATGGGTGGCGAATATATCAACCATCCAGACGACTATGGTACTTGTTCAACAGACTACAAGAATGTTCCAGTAATGTCATTATCTCAAATAGTTAACATATTTCATTCATTAAACAAGGAAAAATGAAATACTTAGGCTTGAATGATGACCTTTGAACCAAAAATGCATTTTGGAGACAAAATGGTGAAATATATATCATTATAGGGTAATAAGGTGGAAAATGGCTAGGTAAATGGTGAGATAAGATCTTGTAAACTGTACCAAAACACAACAAAACCAAGACCCTACATTGAGCATGAGTGAACATGACCATGGTTGACTATGGTCATTGTTCATTAACTATGATTGAGCATGGATGACTATGGTTGACCATGGTTAAATATGTTTGACCATGGGTGAAAATAAACATGGTTCACGTTGACCATGGTTGAATAAGGTTAACCATGTGGTTGAATATGGTTGATAATGTTTGTGGATGACTATGGTTGACCACGAGCATGGTTGAATATGGTTAGTCATGGTTGTCTATGGTAGACGATGGTCAACCATGTTGACCATGGTTGACTATCGTGAGCCATGATTGAATGTGGTTGACTAGTGATGACCATGACTATGGTTGTCCACAATGTTGGTTGACTATGGTAAACCATGACCATGAACATGGATGGATATGTTTGACCATGGTTAACTATGGTTGACCAGGACCATGGTTGAACATGACCATGTCCATGGTTTACCATGACCATGAACACTGTTAACCTTGACCATGGTTGACTATGAATGACCATGGTCGTCCTTACCCCTATTCAACCTTAGTTGACCATGTCAAGATACTTATGATTGAGCATGTTGATTATGTATAACCATGGTTTACCATGGTAATATCACATTGTTATGTTCATCATTCTTGACTTCTATCAATTTGTTTCATTATCAATTGTTAACCATAACCATGGTTGTTTATGTTTGACCATAGTTGACTAAGGTTAATGCAGACCGTGGTTGAACATGACCATGAGCATGATGATTGTTGACCATGAACATGGTTAAATATGATGTACCATAGTTGACCTTGACTATGGTTGACCTTTCCCATGGTTGACCATGATCATAAAAAAGACCATGTTTGACTACTATTGACCTTAGTTCACCATGAACATGGTTGAATATCGTTGACCATGATTGTGAGCATGGTTGACCATGGTTGAATATGGTTGAGCATGGATGAACATGACCATGGTTGACTATGGTTATCATTGACTAACTATGGTTAATTATGATCATGAGCATGGTTAGCCATCGATGACTATGGTTGATCGTGGTTAAATATAGTTAACCATGGGTGAACATGAACACGATTGACTATGGTTGACATTGAACATGGTTGAATAAGGTTTACCATGTGGTTTCCAATGTCTATGGATGACTATGGTTGATCATGGTTGTCTATGGTAGACTATGGTCAACCATGTTAACCATGGTTAACCAAGGATGACCATGACTATAGTCATACACAACCGTGGTTGATGATGTTAGACCATGACCATGACCTTCACCAACTATGTTTGACCATGGTTGACCATGGTTGTCTATGGTATACTATTTTCAACCATGTTGATCATGGTTCACTAGGGATGACCATGACTACAGTTGTCCACAACCTTGGCTGACTATGGTAGACCATGACCGTGACCTTCGCTAACTATATTTGAACATGGTTGACCATGGTTGGTCATGACCATGACCATGATTAGCCTTGACCATGGTTGATTATGAATTACCATGGTTTTCCTTGACCCTTATTTAACCTTGGATAACTATGTTGAGATGCTTATGGTTGAGCATGTTGGTTATGTATAACCATGTTTTACCATGGTAATTACATATTGAGATGTTCACCATTCTTGACTTCTGTTGAATTTTTGCATTCTCAATTGTTTATCATGATCACGGTTGCCTATGTTTGACCATGGCTCACTATGGATAATGAAAACCATGGTTGACTATGATTTACCATGGTTGACCTTGACCATGGTTGTCCTTGCCCATTGTTCGACCTTGGTTGACTATGTCGAGTCAACGATTGTTAGAATGTGATGTTCCTTAATGGTTCTTTCATATAGCACTATTTAAAATGGTTTGATTTTGTAAACCATGGTTGTATTTAGTTGGTCATGGTTCTATGTGGACATGGTTGATGATTGTCGCAGAGTGATATTCAATAAGCATTATGTTTGATAGAGACGTTGGTTTTTATTCATTACAGTGCAATGCCGATTTATGTTTGTTACATTCGCACCTTGCGATATGTTAGTCACATTGTGACATTGGGTGACATTCGTCACATTGTGACGTTGGACTATGTTCGTCAAAATGTGACGTAGGGTTATGTTCATGACATGTGAGGTTTGGCCATGAACATCACATTGTGACATTCATGTAAATAGATGTTGGGTTTTGTCACATCAAGAGTTGATTTATATTGCAAGGCTTATATGAACATATACATCGCTAACATGGGAAGACTATGGTTAACCATGAAATCCCATCTCACTATGGTGGGTTGATGTAGGGATATTCTAAGGGTCATAACTTTTGATTCAGTTATCAATTTGGGATGAAATTTTATAGGGAGTTACGTCTCGAAGAGTTCATTGTCATGTCGATATGATCCTTCAGATCAAACATTGTTTGGACACTTTTCCGGGGCAAAATTACTTCATATAAGGCCTCAAATTGGGGTTTTAGTGTTTTTATAGGAATTTTTAAATTTTTAATTATCAGTTATCTCTTAGTTTATGAACTTAATCAGAAAAGTGAGTTGAAAAATAGTGTCTTTCTAGTTATCTCTTAGCTATTGGTCAGTTTTAGAGTCATGCATGAATTTCCTAAAATTAGTTGTTTTTCCCAAATTAGTTGTTTTTTCTAAAATTAGTTGTTTTTGAAAGTATCAGATAGTAGTTATAAGGGTTGAGATTCCATTGTAATACTTAGAATGGAGAAGGAATAAACGAAAGTTATTTTCCCTTCTCATGTGTTTACATGTTTTTTTTTTTTATCTTGTGAATGAATCTAAGTTTATTGGTTACATCATCTGGTATCATAGCAAGAAGATGGTTGGGAGAGGAAGAAGAAGAGCATGGTATCTTGCTGAGATGCACAGAGATATGAAAAACCTCCAAATACAAGTATAATATCTTACAAACATGTTGTCTAGTCATTGAATAATACAAAGAGAAGTGTCTGATGAGGGGACAATCCGAGGAGATCTAAATCAACATACATAACATGAAGAAGAACATGAAGAGCACATGAATTTTGAAGACAGGATGATCAGGGCTCTAGAACGGATAAATGATAGGATCAAGATGGAAGTTTCTGAATATGCAAGGAATCTTAAACTAGAGGAGTTAATATATTGGGTGAACTCCATGGAAAAAAAAATTGAATGGCATCCTATGCTAGAGAAAAAGAAGGTGAAATTTTCTTGCACCAAGTTGAAGGGGCATGCCATGATATCGTGGGATCATGTGCAAAAGGACAAAGAAAAAAAAGGAAAAGGCAAAACTAGGACCAAGAGAAAGATGGAAAAAAAAATTGTGAGAATTTTTTTTGCCTCTGGACTATGCCCAGACCCTTTTTCATAGATTTCATAACTTGAACAAAAACATGTCCACTGTGGAGGAACTCACATACAAATTTTATCATTTGTCAATTCACATCGATCACCAGGAAACTAATGAGAAGTTAGCTGCAAGGTATGTCAATTGTTTAAAATTTTCTATTGAAGATGAACCGAGCATGCACAGGGTTCGCAACGTGGAAGAGGCATACCAATTATCCTTAAAGGTTGAGGAAAATAAAAACTAACAATTTTCTCAAAGGAATAAATAAGAAAGAAGGGGTACATCATCTTCCTCATGGGGTTGTTTTAACTATGTCAGAGGAGAATCATACCAAGGAGCTGAGAAAGAAAAATATATTCAATAAGGTAACCTGAATCAACCACGAAGAAGAGGATTTCATAGGGGTATATTTGATGGTGGTGGAAGAGGAGAACCTTATGTGTGTTTTAGTTGTGGTGTAGAGCGTCATCGAGCATTTGAATGCCCAAATTATAACATGCAAGATTCGAATCAAGGACAATAACCTAGTTTGAACTTTTTCCAAGATGAGATTGAAGAAGAAGGAGTTGAATATGAAATTCCACCTGATATGGGGGAGAGTCTCATGATATGAATGTCAATGGTGATTCTTAAAAAATATCAAAGGAAGATTAGCGGAAATGAATATTATTTTCTTCAAACAAATATTTTTCGAGCCAGATGCACCTCCAGAGGAAAAGTGTGTCAAGTTATTGTTGATAGTGGAAGTTGTGAGAATATGGTTTCCAAAGATATGGTAGATAAGTCGAAATTACATTTTGAAACACATCCCCATCCTTACTGAATTTCATGGTTCAAAAAGGAGAATGAAGTCACCATTAATAACGGATGATTGATAAAGTTTTCCATCGGTAAGCCATATAAAGATGAAGTATGGTGTGATTTCATCTCGATGGATGTATGTCATATGTTATTGGGTAGGCCTTCATAATATGACAGAAAAGCCATGAATAATGGAGGAAATAATACATACACATTTTGGAAGGATGTATCAAAGGTCATCTTATTTCCCCTTAAGGATGAGGGAAAAATCGAGAATATTTTGTCAGAAAGAGATTTTTTTAAGGAAATGAAGGCAATAGGATCATGTTATGCATTAATAGTGAAAAAAGGAGTTGTGGAATAGATACCAATTCCAACTAAACTGGACAAGTTACTAGAAGAATATTTTGATGTTATCCCTAATGAACTACCTAATGGTATTCCACAAAAGAGGGATATTCAACATCACATTGATCTGATCCTAGGATCATCTTTACCTAATTAGGCAGTGTATCGGATGAGACCTACACAACATATAGACCTCAACCGACAAGTGACAGAACTAATAAAGAAAGGTTTGGTAAGAGAAAGCATGAGTCCATGTGTTGTACCAACATCGTTGACTCCCAAAAAGGATAATACATGGAGGATGTGCATAGATAGTAGAGAAATCGATAAAATTACCATCAAATATTGGTTTCCTATACCGTGCTTGGAGGATGTGATGGATTTTCTAGCTAGAGATAAATATTTTAGTAAGATTGATTTGGGAAGTGGATACCACCAAATCCATATTTGTTAAGGGGATGAATGGAAAACTACCTTCAAGACCAGGGATGGACTATATGAATGGATAGTGATTCCATTCGGGTTGTCCAATGCACCTAGTACTTTCATGTGGTTGATGAATATTGTGCTTCGACCTTATATTGGTAATTTTGTGTCATTTGTTTTTATGACATCCTAGTTTTCAGTAACAACAAAGAAGATCACTTTCGACATTTAAAAATTATATTAGATGCATTGAGAAAACATTAACTTTATGAAAACCTGAAGAAATGTAGGTTCCTGCAAGAAAGCTTGGTATTTTTGGGTTTTGTCATCTTTGACGGAGGAGTCAAGATGGATTAAGAGAAGGTCATAGAAATTTTGGAGTGGCCTAATCCTAGGAGAATAACAGAGGTAAGAATTTTTCATGGGCTGGATACCTTTTACAGAAAATTTATTCAAAATTTTAGCAGTATTGTAGCACCCATAACATATTTCACCCAAGTCAAGAAATTCATGTGGACCAACGAAGTTGTGTTAAGACATAAATAGTGTCACATTAATCCTTAATTCAAGCATATTACATTAGTATTGTTATTTTATTTATGTCGTTTTGGGTCCATTAGTTGTAATTATACCTCGTAGTCTCGTATATATACCAAGAATGAATTTTCATTTGGAATCATCTTGTATTTGTGAATTTATGTGGTGTATAGGGAGGTTTCGCCATCGATGAGGCTTATTATCTAAAATTATCCCTATGTCAAGGCATGGAGTACTTATTCTGATGTTTTTATGCTATTTCATTTTTTGTTTCCCACCATTTGGTATCAAAGCTCAAGGTCTTGGGGTATCGTAGCTACATTTGAGACACCTTGTAATTTTCTCTATAGCTTTTTTTATGGAATTTTTCAGACGAAAATCCTAGCGGGATACAACTACTAAAGGAGAAACAAATATATTCCAAACTATCCAAATGTTTGTTTGGGGTGAAGGAGGTAGAGTGTTTGGGTCATATTTTATCTCATGAAGGTGTCAAGGTAGATCCTAACAAGATTAAGGTTGTGATGGACCAGTCAATTCCCAAAACATTGAAGAATCTTAGAGGATTTTTGGGTTTTACAGGTTACTACCACAAGTTTGTTTGGAACTATGAAAGAATAAAAACACCTTTAATGGCATTAAATAAGAAGGATGAATTTTCATGGACTCCAGAGGAAACTCGATCTTTTGAACAACTTAAAGAGGCAATGTGAAAAGATCATGTCTTGACCACACAAGACTTCACAAAAACCTTTATTGTGGAATGTGATGCCTCAAGAAATGGAATTGGTGTTTTTCTAATGCAATAAGGAAGTCCCCTTTCTTTTGAAAGTTGTCCACTCAAGGGAAAGGACATACACAAAGCCATTTATGAGAAGGAAATTATGGCAATAGTACATGCATTGAATCAATGACGCCCTTGCCTAATAGGTAGCCACTTCAAGGTCAAAATAGGTCATGACAAGATTAAATACTTCTTTGAACAAATACTATGTTCAGAACAACAACAAAAATGGGTGACCAATATGTTGGGTTATAATTTAGAAATCATCTACAAAAAAGGGAAGCACAATTTGGTGGCATATGCACTCTTAATAAAGGATGAATATGTTGAGGCTTTTTTTTTTGCTATCTCTATCATCCAACCTGATTAGATAGCAGAAGCAAGGTATGAATGGAAGAATGACGAAAAATTGTGTACTCTCATTCAAAGGTTGCAATAGGATTCCACTGCATCAGATACATTTACATGGAAAAATGATTCACTATGGTACAAAGATATATTATATTTATGTTAGAACTCCCAACTCAAACAAAAGTTACTTTTGGAATTGCACACGTCTCTGGTAGGAGGGCACTCAATATTTTTGAAAACCTATCACATGGTCAAGAAAAAAAAAAATTGGGATGGCCTTAAAACTGATGTTCAATGGTTTGTGGAAGAATGTTTGGTTTTCCAACAAAATAAGGTGGAAACAATTAAGAGCCCAGGTCTTTTACAATCATTAGCCATCCCAAGTCAACATTGGGAGGAGGTTTCCATGGATTTCGTCACTGGGTTACTGAAGTCTAAATGAAAGAGTGTCATCATGGTGATTGTTGATAGACTTACCAAGTACACACACTTCTGTGCACTCTCTCATCCTCAAATCCAATACAATTTCCACTACATTCATGGAGACAGTTCAAAATCTACATGGAAGACAAAAGATTATTGTAAGTGATAGGAATCCCATCTTCACTAGACATTTTTGGACATAATTATTTTCTTGTTTGGGTACTCAATTGGTTCATATATCATCTTATCATCCTCAATCTGATCGAAAAACTAAGATAGTGAAAAAATGTTTGGAAGGCTACATTCATTGCTTTGTCTCTGATAAAAAAACAAAATGGGGAAAGTGGTTACCCTTGGAAGAATGGTTGTATAAAACTTCCTTTCATACTGCAACAAAAATGACTCCATTTATGGCACTCTATGGATATCACCCACCGTCCATCACTTCTTCTCTAAAATAAAAATCTAAGGTTCAAGCAGTGGAAAATCAAATCGAACATCAACAATAAATTCTCCAACTCTTAAAGGACAACCTGATCATGACATAGTATCGCATGAAACAATAAGTTCATCAACATCGTAGTGAAAGAAGTTTTGAAGTACGGGATTGGTTATTTTTAAGACTACAACCATACAAATAGATGTCCCTCAAGCAAGCGAAGAAGGATACTAAATTATCACCAAAGCAATATATCCATTATAAGGTGTTGCAAAAGATTGGTACTATGGCATACAAATTGGAGTTTCCTACATCTTCGCGAGTACACCTAGTTTTCCATGTTTCATGCTTAAAGAAGGTTATAGGTGACAAGATCCCAGTTCAAACTATATTTCCAGAACTTGATGAGGAAGGAAAAATTATATTGGATTTAGAATCCTTAACTGGCACAATAATTCACTAGTTGAGGAATAGATCCATTTCAAAGTATCTCATTAAGTGGAAGAAACTACCTAATGAAGTTTCCACTTGGGAAGACAAGTCTTTTATAGACAAGCATCCATAATTACTCAAGTGTTGCAGGGAACCATTTTCTGAAGGGTAGGGGAATCTTAAGCCCTAAATAGTGGCACATTACCTCTTAATTGGGGAGTATTACATTAGTATTGTTATTTTATTTATGTTATCTTGGGTCCATTAGTTGTAATTGTACCTCCTAGTCTCCTATATATACTAAGGAGACATTTTTATTTGGAATCATCTTGTATTTGTGAATTTATGTGGTGTATAAGGAGGTTTCCCCCTCTAAGAGGATTATTATATGAAATTATCTCTTTGTCAAGGTCTGGAGTACTTATTATGATTTTTTTATGCTATTTGGATATTTGTTTCCTAACAAGCTGAGGAAAGTTTTAAGTTTCTAAAGAAGAAGGTAACTGAGGAACCCATATCTTTTGATAAAGTGTTTTAGGTAGACTGTGATGCTTCACTTGTAGTCATTTGAGTTGTACTTAGCCAAGAAGGTAGACAAATTTCATTATTTAGTGAAAAGTTGAATGAGGTAAGAAAGAGCTACTCCACATTTAATGTAGAATTTTATGCAATTGTGCAAGCATTGCGACATTGGAGGAATTATTTGGTGTCAGAAGAGTTTGTGTTATTTACCAATCACATTGCATTAAAATATTTAAATAACCAAAATAAATTGAACATTATACATGAAAAATGGGTCTCTTTTTTACAAGGCGACACCTTTGTTTTGAACCACAAATCAGGACGCCATAATCAAGTTGTAGGTGCTTTGATTCGGCACATTGTTCTTTTGACAACCATGGAAAATCAAGTAAATGGGTTTGTTTCATTAAAGGATATATATGTGTCTAATCATGATTTTCAGGAGATTGTGGAACAATTGAAGAATCTAGTCGTTGGGAACATGGATCTTAATCAAGGTGAATATTTGTATGCAAGATTCCTACCTATTCAAAGGAAAACAACTATGCATTCCAGTTGGTTCAATGAGGGAAATATTACCAGATAACTTCATAGTAGTGGTTTGGTAGGGCATTTTGGAAAGGATAATAAAATATCCTTAATCGAAGATAAGTATTATTGGTCGAAGATGAAAAAGGATATAACCAGGTATGTGGATTGGTGTAGGATTTTCCAAATGGAGAAAGGACACTCATGAAAAATAGGGTTGTATATTCCATTACCAGTGCCCACGGGCCCATGGACAGATCTGAGCATGGATTTTGTGTTGGGGCTCCCAAACACACAGAGAGGTAATGATTATATTTTTGTAGTTGTTGATAGGTTGTAACATTCCTCTCTTGCGCACACATGATTTGAGTTATTCTTTGAGGACACTTGCGTGCAAGTGATCCAATTGTGTATATGGTTATTTTTTTCTGTTATGGATTTAGATGATGATGTTGTTGGATTATGATGTTATGCTATTTTATATATATGTATAGACAAGCGATATTGACGAGTTTCTCTTGAGTGTGCAGGACACTCGATAGATTGAGGATGTCGATGGCATCAATGGAAGTCCTTGGACTTTGGATCGAGTCAGGGACTAGACTATATATGGTTTGGGTAGTTTTATTTGTTTATATGTGACATATGATCGGGTATATTATGATGTTATTTATGGATCGTTGGCAATGTTTCGTGATTGATGTAGACTGACAATTTCTTGCTAATCAAACTCACTTAAGGAGTAAACGGGCCATGCACAACAACCAGAAATTGAGGGAGAGGTGTGGAAACAACCCTGCCATATCCTACTATCATTCCCATTGTGGTTGAATTTGTAGGTTAATGATTACCTAGTTCAAGAGATCCATGATGTCGTGAGGGAAGACTAGGATATTCACTCACGAAGATTCTAACGGGCACGTAATAATGCAGGGTCCTTATTCCTTAGAGGACCTTAGTCTCTCACAAGGTCTCCTGATGGATTATTGACCCCAAGGGTTGGACAACTACAAAAATCAATCAAAGGGGAGTGACACATGTAATGTACCACAAATTTCCCAAAAAAAATAAAAAATTGTTAGAGGGCATTAAAGTTCCTTGAATCTCCAACATTGTTTGTGACATAAGGATAATCCATTATATATATCTTATTCCTTTAATGTATGCATAGTAGTTTAATTCTTTGTCATTATCCATCTAAAAGGTTGAAGGAGATTAACATTCCACTTGTCTCTTACTGCTATATTTCATTATAGTGTCGTTATTGGATTATAAATCACACACTTATTTGTATTGAAGAATTTGGTGACCTTATAAAAAGTTCCCAAGTCTTCAGTACCTCTTTGAAGCAGGTTCAAACCAAACATCAATTTTGTAACCTAGGTCTGCACCTTTTCCTCTCCTCTCTCAATTCCCTAAGCTTTCGTCAAAATTTTCCTCTTCTCGTTGATAAAGTCGGTTCCCCATCTATTCAATAACTTGGTTTTCTTTATTGACTTGCTTGACTGATTCTTTTCACACAACTTTTCTATTTTTCTTAAAGGATAAACACATATTGTGATCTGGTTCAAATTATCTATCATCTTGTTTTCATTTAACTGAGATTACAGCAGGTTGTTCGAGTATGTTGTATTCACAGGGAAAAACCATGAGAAAATTACAACATTCAGAACAGACCATTTCAAGCTCAGATGGTAGGATCAGAAAAATTAAAAAATTGCAATGGTGAAGATCCAATAGGCCACCCATATCGATAGTTTTTGTGCCTTCAGAGCATTGAAGTCCCATAACGATTAAAGACTAGACAAAATCCCCGAGAGCCTGCAATGTCAACTCAGTTCGTACTACTATGGGATATTTCCAAACAAAACGCTCATAAAATCCCAAACACCCGAAGTCCCTAAGTGAATCTGGACCGTCCATCAACGAAGACACATGGAGGCAGATCTTTCACTTCAGAGACTTATCACTTTGGGAGATTTCCAAGAACAACATGCATACACTCCTGAAGCCCGAACTCCTGAAGTAATTCCAAACCATTGATCTCAAATCAATAAGAACTCTTGATCCTTTCAGTAGGTAAGAAAGGAATATCACCCGAATCACAGATTTCCACACTATCAATGACCACACTTCATTCCGGGGACGTAAACTGCTCGAACATTAATTTTCTTGAGCAATCCCATAATTAAAACCATGTTAAAGAGGAAGAGATACGTGGAGGAAGGTGGTGAATTGCAGGCTAAAAAGAGGTGTGGGTCCAAACTACCTTTGACGGCCCCACAATCATGTGTTTATATAATGAAAAATCTGACAACAACTCTTGGTCGCCCCCTAGGCATTAAGCCGCAACAAGAGATCTACGTTAGCAGACCATGTCAGCGAGGACATGTGGCACAATCATATGATGACAAGTGTCAAGATGAAATTGACATTTTAGGTATGTGTAAGTCACGAATCTGAGTGACACATGGCATCCACTTGACCAATGCCAAATCAGTAGTGATGTCACCAAGTAGGTCACTTCGTGAGTATGTACTACGGGGAAAACCAATTGTCTAACAACAAAAAATACCCGAAGTGTTGAAAGATGAATTAACGCTAATTATTGATAATAATAGGAACTCAAGATGAGTTTTATCCTTGTCTTATTCTATTGTTTGAATTCCATAAAAAATCTAGCATAGTTTACTAAACCCTCATTTTCTTCTTTTGCAAGTTCTGCAAATGGAGGTAATCAGATGAAGGAAACATCTTTGGTCGAAAGGTATTCGAGTTCTGATCTATGCACGCATTAATTCGGTTGCATCCAGATTATGTGTATACTTCTTAGCACTCTATTTACAATACAATAGGTTGAGGAGTATTTTATCTATGGTACTTCAACTATAATACTTGAACAAGATTAATTTGAATGTGACAACTACTTTCGCAATACACTTGTAGTCTACTAAATCACTATCTTTATGTGGTAATAGATAATATAAATAATATATTTTGATTGTTATTCTTCTATCTATTTTTACATGTTATCAAATTGATAAGCACTTGTTTAAGTTTATTCCTTATTGTGCCATTTATCTACAATGATTGTTATGTACATATTTGAATTGAAATTCAAAATATATATAATCCAATGGTCAATAGTAACATAACAATAGTTCTACCATTTATTCATGTATGAGCATATCTATATATATATATATATATATATATATATATATATATCACCATTCTATCTCAAACAACCAATATTTCCAGGATTATTTAACTATAATAAGCCATAGGAAAACATGCTCATTTAGTCCCTTTAACAATTGATTTCATTTATGTATACACAGTCAATCATATTCCTAACAAATGATAATCATAAATACAACATTGACAAAGAATACAAGCTGGGATACATATCTGAAACTTGATGCTGGAATACAAATGGAACAACCATGTTCCACCCAACCATAGAACAAAACAACCAAGTTCACTTGCCATGTTCACCCCCTAGCCTGACCATGAGTCCATAAGGGAAAATTAAATGATCCTCCTTAGCTATAGTCACCATCCATAGATCATAAAATCTTTTGCCTCACACTAACATTGCTCATAACAACAAATAGCTTCCTTTCCAATACTCACAGAAGCTCCTTTTCCTCACACTAACAATGCTCATAACAACAAACAATTTATTTTCCCAACATTCTAAGCAACGTCATGCCTCCTCCCATATGTTGTTTTTGTATGCATCCTTGTGCCTAGGTATTTACTTCCCTCCTTGGGAAATTCATATCTTTACAAATCCCTGATTTTTAGGGGCTGCTACTGGTCAAATTCCACATTTTCCAGTCATAAAAATCAGCCTTTAGGTAACTCAAACCTGTTCCCCACTCATGTATTCATGGACAACTATTTTTAACCTGGTTTTTCCATTTGTCTTCGAACATTTAATTTATTAAAAGTTTTTCTTTCGCATGTATCAAAATAAAAGAGGTTAGTTGGGAAAGTCAAATCTTTGCCCAAAAGTCATCAAATAATTAATTACAATAATAAAAATCCAAAGTCGGATTTTCCATAAATGGAAAATAATTTCCAAATCCGAATTTTCCAAAAAACGAAAATTTATTTCAAAGTTCATTTAGAATTTAATATTCTAAAATTTGAGGATATTACACCCTCTCCCCCTTAAGTACAACATTTTCCTTAGTGTTCATTCCTCTCATGAAATAGGGTTGGATAAGGTTTCCACAAATCTTCCTCCAATTCCCAAGTGGCCTCCTTAGGGATAAAGTGCTTCCATTGCACTTTTACCTGGGTGATGGCTCTATTCTATAGTATTGTTCTTTCTTGTCCAGAATGCATAGAGGTTCCTCTTGGAACACACCTTCTGGTTTCAACTACACCATGTTCCAATCAATGATGTGAGTATGATCATGAATATACTTTTTTAATAAGGAAAAATGTAAAACATAAGGAACTTTTAAGTTTGCAGGAAGTGCTAGTTGATATGCCATGGGTCTGATTCGAGTTAAAATCTCGAAGGCGCCACAAAACCTGGGTGCCAACTTTGAACAATTTCCTAGCTTTAGAGAGCTCCTCCTCGCTTTGACTTTCAGATATACATGGTCCCCAATTTGAAATTCCTGGTGTATCCTTTTTAAATCTTCATAGATCTTTTGTCGGTCTTGGGCCTCCTTTAAATTCGGTTGTACCCTTTTTACTATTTTCTCCATTTCTTGGAGCATTTCCAGTCCCATCATAAGCCTGTCAACTGGATTATCCCAACTAATTGGGATTGTGCATTTCCTTCCATATAATTATTAGACGGGACTCATCTTGGTTGATATATGATAGCCATTATTGTAAGTTAATTGAACTAAGTGTTGGTACTCCTCCCACTTAGTTGGTTTCGTTCTCACGTACATTCGTAACATGTATTCCACAATCTAATTCATTCGTTCGGTTTTCCCATCCATTTATGGATGGTATCTTGTGTTGAAATTCATGTTAGTATCCAATCCTGCAAAAAAATCCTTCCAAATATTTGACGTAAATTTGGCATCTCTTTGAAGATCACAATCTTAGGAATTTCATGCAATCTAAATATTTATTTCATAAAAATTTCAGAAATATTAATTTATGTATAAGTAGATTTCACAGGTATAAAATGTGTAGATTTGCTAAGTTTATCAATGTGCAGACTTGTTGGATGTTGATGTTCAAACTTTACCTGTTGACAATCTAAGCATTTAGATAAATATTCAGTTGTTTCAGTCTTCATGTTAGGCTAATAAAACAATTTTCTTAAGGTTATTATCGTTTTCTAGTATCCCGGATGACCAGAATACGACCTTTTGTACAATTCATCAAGAATTTTTTATTTCAAATAAATAGAATTAGGTACATACAACCTGTTTTTGAACCTTAGCAGTCCATTTTTATCTAAACTCAGATCTGTTTTGTACAATTTTTCTACATTTTCTTGCAATTTGTTTGTTGTTCTGATGTACTTTCCATCATTACAACTTGCAAATTTTATTCTTTTTTCGATGTCATTTTCTTCTTTGCTAACACTTATCTCATAAAGTATGTTAGTCCTCCGAATTAGAGCATCTACACCATTGTTTTCCTTTCCTTTGATGTGTCTTACTTTGAAATTAAATTCGCTTAAAAAGGATAGCCATCTCGCTTGACTTTTGTTGTGATCTAGTTGACTGAATTAAAACTTTACACCACTGTTGTCGGTTCGTAGCAATAACCTTCTCCCCATTAAGAAATTTCGTCACATTTTTAGATAATGAATTATGACTGCTAATTCCAAATCATGTGTAACGTAATTCCATTCATGTTCTTTCAGTTTACGTGATTCATAATTCATGATGTGTCCATCTTGTGTTAGGATAGCTCCCAAGCCTTGTTTTATTTCATCCATGCAAACTGTAAAATCTTTATTGGGATCCGCTACCCTTAGGATAGGTACTATAGTTAACATTCCTTTTAATTTATCAAAGTTGTCTTGACACTTTTGTGACCAAGTAAATCTTAATTCCCTTTTTCTGTAAGGATGTAATTGGATGCACAATCTTAGAAAATCCTTTGATAAATCTTCGATAATAACTGGTAATTCCCATGAATGATCTCATGTTTTATACATCCTTAGGAATAGGACATTCCATAATGTCTTTTATCTTTTCTGGATCAACTGCAATACCTTCTTCGGATATCACGTGTCTTAAGTACTATATCTTTCTTTGTTAGAAGTCACTTATCAAACTTCACATACAACTTTTGTTTCCTTAATGTCCGCAATACTATTTTCAGATGCTCTTCATGTTCTACTACCTTCTATGCTAGCTTTGCTACTGATGCTCATGTTGCTATCTTTTCCACCTTCGATTTAGCTGTATTTGTGCTTGCCTCTACCACCCGAATAAATAAGGTTGGGCTGAAGGGAAAAGGGCTGGGGAAAGCTACTATCAAAAGCAAGGTTGAGGAAAGCTACTTTAAGTGATCTCCTTCTTATCCGATCTATTGGAGCATCTATATATTGTCCCCAAAAGTATATCCCGAGCGAGCCTTAATGAGTAAGTGAATAAGGAAGCATTAAGGAGCTCCGCGAGGAAGAGAATGAGGACCTATAATCAATCTAATTGTAAATCTAATTGCTTACAACACCCCTGTGTACCTTGGAATAAGCATAAACGACTGGATTTTTCATGGAAATACCTCAGAAAGAACGGGGAGGGACAACACCCTAGCATTGAATCTACAGGCGGACCCACAACCTCGAATCTGGGAATAAACCTGGTACCTCAGATGGGATCTTCCTTGTCATCCATGAGGTTCATCCCTTCCTCTGGTTCCCAATTGATTTCTTCATTTTATTCAGCTTGAGGGTAAATGTCCACCACGTTATTTACATTGGTTTGCATGGGAGCGCACAAAGGTGGCTCCTCGAGATTGATCTCCCTGGTTAACAGAGTCGGGTTTCAAGGCCTTCTAAAAGGATTGGGATTTGGGTTCCGGCCTAGGGCCATGGGATTTCTGTTTCCTTGATGTTGGAGGGAAATTCCCCCGTTACCTCCGTTCCCATTCCCCCATTTTATAACCTTTCCAGTTTCTTTTAGAAGACTCTCATGTTCTTATTTCGTTTTTGAGTAAACTAAAATATCATCGACAAACACCAACACAAATTTATCCATATATTGACTAAATATACTATTCATCAAACACATAAAGGTTGTTGGTGCATTAGTAAGACCTAACAAAATTATGACAAACTCATAGTGTCCGTAACGTGTTCTAAATGTCTTTTTATTTATATCTTCGTCTTTTATTCTGAATTTTTGATAACCAGACCTTAAATCTAACTTAGAGAAGATCCTTGCTCCTCCAACTTGGTCAAACATGTCGTTAATCCTGGGTTTAGGATACTTATTCTTCATTGTCATCTTATTTAGTTGTCGATAGTCAATGCATAGTATCAAGGTCCCATATTTCTTTTTAATGAAGAGAATCGGTGCTCCCCAAGGTGAGACACTTGGTATGATATATTCTTTATCTAAAAGTTTTTGCAGCTGAATTTCAGTTCTGTTAATTTGGGTAGACTCATTCTATAAGGTGCCTTAGACATCGGGGTAGATCCAGGTAGTAGATCGATAGATAAATCTATCTCTCTTCTTGGAGGTAGTTCTGGTGTTTCATCCACAAATACATCTCTAAACCAATGTAGGACTGTAAAGTCTTCTAAATTGGGGTTGTTTTACTTTTCTAATAGATTAGTTACCTAAACAACATAAACTTGGCAACCGTTTTTCATACATTTCTTAAAATGCATGGTTGATATATTCCTAATGGAAAATAGTTTTTTGATCCCTTGTATCATCCTAACTGTGTTGTTTTCGTCTCTGTAAATAAGTGAATTTTCGTAACAATTTAATACTTCTTTATGTTTCTCTAACCAGTCCATTCCAATGACTAAATCATAAGATCGCAAAGGTAAAATGTTCAGATCTAACTTTGTACTTTGACCATCTATGTTGAGTTAACATTCAGGAACAAATATGTTCCCTTTCTCTTGGTCCATGTTGCTAACTGTACTAACCAGGACTTAGCATGCTTTACTTTATTGAGCTTGTTTAATTCAACTAAACCGGGAGTAACATAACTCATACTAGATCCTGGGTCAATTAATATGGAAATGCGGTTATCATGAATTTTACCTTCAACCTCCACGATAGTGGATTGATGATTATCATTCCTTCCATCCATAGTTGCATTAATTTTGTGCATGCTTTTGTCCATATCTCCTACTATCGAAGCTTCTTGTAGGTTATGGACTGAAATTCTTGTTGTGGAAATTAAGCATGGACAATTTCTCCTCAAGTGAGGTTCTCCACACTCCCAACACTTCAATGGTTCTCTAGGGTTGTCCCCAATTTCCTTGAATCTCAAGTTAACTGGTCTACCTCTGTAACATCCCACTCTGGCGCACTGAGAAATCTTATTATTTGAGGACACTTGCTCGCAAGTGATCTGGACCCTTGTTGATGTTAGACCTTTTTACATGATTATAATGTGATTGACAGATGACTTGATGTGTTATTATTTTATGTAGACAGGTGCTATTGACTCAGTTTTATTGAGTGTGCAGGGTGTTTGACCTTGAGGATGCAGAGGCATCGGTAGAACCCCCTTGGACTCCGGACTGAGTCAGGGAGAGTGCTTTTGGGTTGATTTGTTTATTATGATGTTTCATTGATTTGAGGATTTGATGACGACATTCTGACATGATTATTGGTGATGCAGGATGACGATAGCTTGTCGACTTGAATCACATATGGAGTAAAGGGGCCACACACAATTGCAGAGAGGTTGAGGGAGAGGGGTGGATAGCAGCCCTGCCACCGCCTGCTAGCACTCCCGCCGTGGCTCGAACTGTAGGTTAACGATTACCTAGTTCGAGAGGACCCACGA
>ML784327.1:1097471-1114598 GCA_009831015.1 Picea engelmannii | reverse complement strand
TATAAAAGTCCTTCTAAGATCCAGGATCAAGAGTACATAAACTGAGTCAATCGGTTGTAATTACTGAACTGCTCCATAAGGAGAAACCAGTTCAGCCAACCATATATAACAAGTAGCCAAAATTTCTAACAGTTCTAGAGAAAACCAGACAATTTAACTACCATGAGAGCCACTAGAGCTAAAGTATTGAACAAGCTTTGTATAATCTGGGACATACTCGGGCAAGGGGCCAGGCCAGGGTTCCTCGATGACAGGTGTCCCGCTGGCAGTCCACTGCATGTCCATGGCGTTGTTATCCTTGTCCTCGTGCACCTGGAGGTTGGTGTCCTTCTGCTCTGCTACCGCTGCCGAAACTGCATCGTCGTCCCCATCTATATTTCTTTTCGGAGTCTCCTTCCTCACGAGAGCAGTCATGGGCACTGGTTCAGATTATGGGCTTCCTTCTTTGGAAACTTGCTGATGGCTGCTCGCATGGTCACTTGCAGTGAGAGGATCGTCACTGGAATCCTCAGGAGCGGTTGGAGGGGGAGTGGCGAGAAGCTGGAGAAGGACTGACAGCCTTCCCTCCATTTGCTGGACACAGAACTGGAGGTCATTGACTCCATCACGGAGCTCAAAAACCAAGTCATACAGAATGGCAGAGTTTTCACGCGGTAGAGTGGGAGAGGGAATCTTCAGATTGCTACGGGGTCGAACATGGCTCGGCACCGGGGGAGGAGAGGAATACATGACAGAGGGAGAACACCATGTCGGGGTCCAGGAGGTGTCAACGACAGCCAAACAATCAAGAGCTGGGGTAGGTGAACCAGAGGGCGAGGAGGAAGTGCGAGGGCGCCGAGGGTGCCACGGAGAGCCCCTGCGCGAACACAATCGTTGTCGTGGCATGGTGAAGCTTGGCGCCTGTAGAAAGTCTACAGAGCCAAGGTGGAAGATGAGGAACGCCCGAAAGACCATGAAAACCACAGAACCAGAGTCGAGACCAAACAACCAGGCGATAATACACAAAGAATTTTGCATAGCTCTATGCATAGAGGTGGTCGAGGGGGGTTGGTTTAATGCCCCTCCCATCGGCTTTGAATGCAATTTAATGTTCGGGGGTGGTGGCTGCAGTGGGAACGATCCGAGCACATGGCTCCGTGCTCCGCTGGCCTCCCCCTTCCGCTTCTACGCGCCAAGTGTTAGGCACTAACACCCCATCCGGGTGGTGACTGTTTATTTCTTACTGCTCATTATTGGATAATAATTCTACATTGATATAACATTTGAAGAAAAAATATTATAATTACGCTATTACTGATTCACTCCTCCTCTCAGTAATCCAACAATTGGTATCAGAGCAGGTTCCTTCAGAAATTAGTTTAACCACTAAAAGGTAGATCATGGAGAGTACCAACTTGTATAAAAATGGAATACCATAGTTTGATGGACAGAAGCATGCCTTTTGGAGCATAAGGATGAAGGCATATATATAGGCACAGGGATTTCAAGTTTGGCAATCAATTGTAGATGGATACACAGCACCAATAGTTCCACCAACAAATGACAAAGAAGTGAAACTCGGTGAGAATAATTCCAAAGCCATAAATGCACTTTTGAATGGTCTTAGTGATACGGTATTCACCAAAGTTGCACATTGTAAATCTGCTAAAGATATTTGGGACAAGCTTCGAAATATTTATGAAGGAGATTCAAAATTCAAAGTTGTAAAGCTTCAAACTTACAGAGGTCATTTCGAACAACTAAAAATGAAGGAAGATGAAGATGTCGCAGCCTACTTCTTACGAGTCGATGAAACAATGAATGCAATCATAGGATTGGGAGAAAAAATAAAATAATCTGTAATTGTTCAAAAGGTACTAAGATCTCCTCCTATGAGATTCAACCCTAAGATATTATCACTAGAAGAAAGATCAGATCTAAAATCAATAAGCATGGACGAACTGCATGGAATCTTCACAACAAATGAGATGAGAACTAAACAGGAAAATCCATATGTAAAAGAAGCAGCCTTCAAAGCATCCAAAAGATCAAAGCAAAAGAAAAAGGAACAAGAAGAATATAGTAGCAGTAGCAATGTCTCAGAAGATGATGAAGAAGTGGCCAACTTCGTCAAAAGACTGAACAAGGGAACCAACGGTAGGTACAGAGGTAAGATTCCTTTAATTTGTTTTAATTGTGATGGTATTGGTCATTTTGCTAACAAATGTCCTCATAAGAAAAAGAGAAATGAAGAAGGTTACTCAAAAGGAAGACAAAAATATAAAGGTAAAAGAACTACAAAGAAAGTTTTCAAGAAAAACTTTTGTACCAAAGAAGACATCTCATCATCAGATGAAGATGAAGTCAGTGACAGTGAAATAAGGAGAGTTCTATTCATGGCAGTAGAAGAATTTGATAAAGAAGACTCCGAAGAAGAATATGAAGAAGCATATGAAGAATAAATTGAAGAGGCAGAAGTTGACTTCTGAGAAGAATTAATTAGTGACATAGAAGTTATTAGAAGAGAAAAGAAGAAAAACAAGAAACTACAACAAGAACTAGATAAGAAGAAAGACACTCAAGAACTAGAACAAATGATCACAAAATTGAAGGTTCAAATAGAAGAAGATAAAAGAATTGAAGAAGCACTCAAGGAACAACTAGAAGGAAAGGACAAGATCATTGAAAACCTAGAAGCAGAGATTGCCACACTAAGAAAGGATATTCAAAAGAAAAATATGCAAAATAGCTCAAAAGTTCTTGATGACATTATTAGCAGTCAAAACTCTTATCTTGACAAGTCCGGACTTGGATACAATTAGACAGGAAAGGGATCAAGATCCAAAACAACAGAGCAAGAAACAAATCCAAAAAGTTATGCAGAAACAATCAGAAGGGATAAAAATATATACAAGGAAGATTACAGGGACACTCCTCCATCGAGAAGATTCAAATTTCAGAATCAACAACAGATAGACAGGCCTCAAGAAGAAGAATAATTCATAAGAGCACTTCCTTTCATAAGATCTTCAACTACCAAGTATCAAACAATATTTTTTGGTTTATGTTATGCATGTAATAATTTTGGACATAAAGCTGTAAATTGCAGAGCTAACAACAAGAACAATAACTACTTTGAGAGCCATACACAAAGGGGTTATTCAAGAAGACCTAGTGAAACACAGAGAAGAAGATACAACAAGTTTGAATCTTTGAGCACTAAAGTGGAATGTTACAAATGTTACAATTTTGGACACATGGCCAAAAATTGCAGAATGACAGTCCCTCCTAAAGAACCTCAACAAAGTCGCAAACAAGAACCTCAGAAAATGACATGGATAAGAAAGCAAGATCAGTATAGAAATGAAGAATGCACAATCGCCCTACAAGCTAAACATAAGAAATGTGGTTGGTATGTTGACAGTGGATGTTCAAAACACATGACAGGTGATAGAGACAAGTTTCTTACATTATGAAAGGAAAGAGATGGATCAGTCTCCTTTGAAAATGATGATTCATCCAAAATCATTGGAAAGGCACAGTCCGAATTGGGAACAAGAATGAAAAGGCAGAAAATGTTCTACTAGTGGAAGATATGAAACATAATCTTTTAAGTATGAGTCAAATGTGTGACCAAGGACATAAAGTTACTTTCGATTCACAAAAGTGTGAGATAATAAAAGAAGGTTTAGGAAAATTGGTCGCTACAGCTACAAGAACTTCAAGCAACATATATGTGTTAAGCGAAATTGGAAATGAAAAGTGTTTTCTAGGAAATGAAGATGAAATTTGGCTATGGCACAAAAGAATGGGTCACATGCATTTTGATAACCTTGTCAAAGTCAACAAAAGAGAAGCAGTCAGATAAATTCTCTAGATCACGAAACCAACCAACACTTTATGCAAGCATTGCCAACAAGGAAAGCAAACAAAGACCAGGTTCAAGAACAAAACCAATGGAAATTGTGCATACTGATCTAGTTGGACCAACTACAACAAAAGGATTAAAAGTTGAGAGATACTTTATGTTATTAATCGATGATTATACAAGAGTGACTATAGTTTGCTTTCTCAAGAACAAATCAGAAGCTTTTGAAAATTTCAAGATCTACAAGGAAATGGTTGAAAATGAGATGGATTCAAGAATCAAATTCTTAAGATCAGATACTGGAGGAGAATTCACCTCAAAGGAATTTATGGAATACTGCAGCAATCATGGAATACAAAGACAATTCTCTGTCGTTAGGACACCTCAACATAATGGAGTTGTTGAAAGAAAGAACATGACAGTGCAAGAAATGGCTCGAACAATGATAATGGATTCAAAGTTGATAGATATTTTTTGGACACAGGCAGTGCATACAGTAGTTCACATTCAAAACAGAGTAATGTTTAGAAACAACACTGATAAAACTCTATACGAGCTATGGAAAGGAAGACCAGCAAATGTGAAGCACTTCAGAGTTTTTGGAAGCAAATGCTACATTAAAAGAGAAGATGGAAGAATGAGAAAGTTTGACTCTCGTGTGGACAAATGAATACTTGTTCGTTACTCAAGTATAAGGAAAGCATACAAATGTTACAATCTAAGATTAGAAAAAGTTGTGGAAAACATCAACGTAACAATTGATGAAACAGATAGACCGGAATCAAAGAAAGAAGAAAACAAATCAATGAAACAACTTTTTGAAGAAGAAGATGAAAAAGAAGAAGAAGAGGAAGATGAAGATGAAGAGAATCTGATAGAAGTAGAAGAGAAAGTTCAACAAGTATCTCCAAAGACACCTAGAAAATGAGTACAAAAGAATCATCCTTCAGATCAGATTATTGACAAAGATGTAGAAGTTGAGACTAGAAGAAAAATCCGTTCACTAGATCAAACACACCTAACACTCTTATCTACAATTGAACCAAACTGTTTTGAAGAAGCCAACAAGGATGAATTTTGGAATAAGGTGGATGAAGAATTGGATCAAAAAGAGAAAAATAACACTTGGGAATTGGTTCCAAGACCAAAGAATAAGAATGTGATCGACACAAAATGGGTTTTCAGAAATAAATTGAATGAAGATGGACAGGTTACAAGGAACAAAGCTAGATTGGTATGTAAAGGATATGCACAGATTGAAGGAATCGACTTTGAAGAGACATTTTCCCCAGTTGTTAGAATGGAAGCAATCCGTTTTCTTTTAGCTTATGCATGCTCCAAAAATGTTAAAGTATATCAGATGGATGTAAAATCAATTTTTCTGAATGGGGAACTTGAAGAAGAAGTCTACATTGAACAACCAGAAGGATTTGAGTTGTCAGAGAACACATACTATGTGTGTAAATTAAAGAATGCCTTGTATGGTCTAAAACAGGCTCCTAGAGCATGGTACTCTAGACTGGATAAGTATCTACAACAGGCAGGGTTCAAAAAAGGAAGTGCAGACAACAACCTCTACATCAAGGTAAGTCAAGGTAATATTTTATTAATTGAAGTTTATGTTGATGATATTATTTTGTGTAGTGATGATGACAGATTAAGCCAGAAATTCGCAAAAGACATGCAGAATGAATTTGAAATGTCGTTACTTGGAGAACTATCCTTCTTTCTGGGACTTCAGATACATCAAAGCAACCAAGAAATTTTTATTTCTCAAACCAAGTATATCAGAGAAATGCTAAAGAGGTTCAGAATGGAAGATTGCAAACCAGTTATCACTCCCATGCAAACTAGTTGTAAGTTGAGCAAAGATGATGATTCAAAGTCTACAGATCAGAGACAATATAGGTAAATGATTGACATCCTACTATATGTGACAACTTCTAGACCAGATGTAATTTAGGTAGTTGGATAGGTGACACAATTTCAAGCAGCACCAAAGGAATCACATGTATTAGAAGTGAAGAGGATCTTCAGATATCTCAAAGGAACAAAAGAGTTTGGATTATGGTATCCAAAAGGAAAAGATCTATCACTTATTTCCTACACAGATGTAGATTAGGTAGGTTGTATTGATGAATGACAAAGCACCAGTGGAGCAACATTCTAATTAGGTGAGTGTTTGGTATCATGGTTAAGCAAGAAACAATCATCATTATCTCTATCTACAGCCGAGGCAGAGTATATTGTAGCAACAACATGTTGTACACAGGTTCTTTGGATGAAACAAACTTTGACAGATATACAGGTTGAGTATGATGAGCCCATTCCAATATATTGTGATAATACAAGTGCCATCAGTATCTCAAAAAACCCGATGATGCACTCCAAGACTAAGAACATTCCAATCAAGTATCACTTTCTACGGGAATAGGTTGCAGAAAAGAACATCAGAGTTGAGTATGTGAGCACAAAAGAACAAGTGGCAGGCATCTTTACAAAACCACTTATACGAGAAGCCTTTGAATATCTTTGCCAAAGACTTGGAGTTATTTATACTCCAAAAATGAATTATTTTTTAATGTTTTTTTAATGCTTATCTTATATGTCTTAGATGTACATGAGGAAGCACCATAAGAGGACAGTTTGTCAGGGGGAGCAACCCCGGATGGAAAGATACCTTTGTCATTGATGACAAAGGGGGGAAGATTTATCAGATGTAGAGGACAGAGGCATGGTCCCAGGGGAGCATATTTATCAGATGCAGAGGACAGAGGCATGGTTCTAGGGAGAGCAGATTTATCAGATGCATAGGACAGAGGCATGGTTCCAGGGGGAGAATGAGTGATATGATTTCAGTGTTGAATCAGAGTGTTGCCATCAATTCCAAAGGGGGAGATTGTTAATTAAGGTTGGTTTTCATTGATGTCAACCCTTGAAGAAAGACCCGTAGCACAAAGGTTTGGGTAGTGGACCCAATATTGTTTGATTTAAATATGACTCATTATTGTTTTTTAATTTTTGATAAGAAGTAAATATGGATGAACTCCAAAGTGGTCCCCTTATGGTGAAATCCCTCACTGGAAGACACTTTGTGGAGTAAGAGAACCCATGCTTAATTATGGAATAATGAGATGAAGGAAAGTGATTTTGTCAGGGAAAATATCCTATATGGATAGTGCTTGTCATGTCATTTCCAGTGGTATGTGGAACGTCACATAATTCCTCACGGTTAGAGAGTTATGGCCATGAGAAGTTGGAGACCCCAGGTTTGGGTAATGGAACCAAGTTTGTTTGATGGGTAACGGTATGGGCTATGATATATTTTTAGATAATACTATTATATATGGATATTACATGTCATGCAATTTTTGTTGGTATGTAGAACGTCACATAACTCCTCACGGTTTGAGAGTTATGGCCTTACGAAGTTGGAGGATCCTCATATGTCATTTAGAAGCCCCAAAAGGTCAAAGTAATCAAAGTGGTTTAAGATATTTTAAAAGGTAAATAATAAAGTGAAGTGATGAGTGTATTATAATTCAAAGTGAATAGAAAATAAATTATTTCAATAATAAATTTAATGGAGAAATTATAAGTGGACCCAACCCTAAAATAAGGAAAGTGGGTCAACTGACCTAGAAGATGTTTTTAAGGAAGCTACTTGGAGAGTATAAATAAGAGGCAAGGCTCTCACATTTGAATCACACTTGAGAAGATTGAATATCTATATGTGTCTGAGATAAACAGGGATATCTAAACCAGAATTATGAGTGAAGGTGAAGAAAAGAAGGCCGAAATGCAAGGAAGGATAAATTCTTTTGATGGTGCTTTCTAAGGTATGTTATTTTCAGGTCATCTCATCATTTTTGCTATAAATTTTTTTCTATAATTATTCAGACCATGAAATTGCTATGAAAGTGAGACAACATATCCAATTATCTTTGAAAAAAATTTCAGCTTGTGGGTCGTTGTATGTTTGGAGTTACACTCCGTGGAAAATAGGGTTTGTGGTCAGTCCTAAAACTAGTCAAAATCAGGTGTTTCGGGTAAAAACGTCATAACTTCTTCATAACAGATCCAAATTCAGTGAGACCAAATTTTTTGGTTATTTTACAATGTTTAGTACGATGTGTAATAGTTTCAGATCATTTCATCAAATATTTTGTGTGGGGAACGCTCTACAAGGTCACTCTCTAGAATAAGCCAGAATTTAGCAAGGTATGTCATTTTTGCTATAACTCCTTTTCTGAGAGATTCCAAGTAGTGAAACTTGGAATAATTGCATAAAACACACTGAAGAAAATTGTGTATCAGTTTCATATCTTTATACATTACAAGTTCAAAGTTATGATTACTTCAAGTTAGGGTTGTTGACTAATCCAAAACTAGGCATGTGAGACTAAAGAAAAGTTTGATGAAAATGCTAGTCTCTTGTTTTTAAAGTTAAGGAAGGTTTGCAGGAATGTGATCATATACACCAGGTCTATTATAGAGATTCAAATTGTATTTGATGAGGGATTTTGGTTGTGCTACATGTTGAGTACATGGTTGAGACAAGTAGTTGATGAGTTCGCGCACATACATGAGGTGTATAGTTGATGATGTTGGTACATATTGATGAGTCATAGTTGATGAGTATTTGACACATGATTGGAACATAATTGGTACATGGTTGGATGCACTTGTTTATTGTACAGGTTGATTACAGGTTGGTGCATGGTTGATGCACTTGTTTATGGTACAGGTTGATTACAGGTTGAGGTATAGGTTGATGCATGGTTGATGCATGGTTCATATTTATTGGTATAGGTTTACAACGGTATATCTCATAGTGATAGTGTGACAGTGGTTCCATCATTCTACTTCTACTTCAGGGTGGAAGGACGAGGCAAGGACAGGTGGTTGTAGCCACCTTCTGATTGTAGCCGAAGAACATTGGGGGTTGTAGCATCCTTCTGGTTGTAGCCAGAGAATTGAGGAGTTGGAGCTTCCCCCATGTTGTAGCCAGAGAAAATAGGGGGTTGGAGCCTCCTTCCAGTTGCAGCTAAAAAACAAAGGAAGTTGGTGCTTCCAATGAATGTAATTCGTCAAGACATATAAGAAAAAACATTTCGTGATTTTCTCCCGATTTGGGTTTCCACGTAAAACACTGGTTTACTATGTATGTGTGTGATTGTTTATTTCTTACTACTCATTATTGGATAATAATTCTACATTGATATAACATTTGAAGAAAAAATATTATAATTACGCTATTACTGATTCAACCCCCCTCTCAGTAATCCAACATATATAAATGTTTGACCACCACCATTGTTAATTTCAAATTTGTGCTTGAATGTCTACATACAGAATGTTTGATCATCATCTGGTTAATTTCAATCTGAGCTTGAATATCTACATATAGAATGTTTGATCACTTCCCTTTAATTTGATCCTAAGTTTGTACTATCCGATCCATAACACATTTTTTCCAAATCAAAATGTTTTCTCTAATGAGGTCGCTGCCAGCCAAAATTGATGTCGAACTCATAAAAAAAAAAATTGATCCTTACCCACATTTTTGTTTATTCTCTAGCAAAGTTTTACTTTGCCAATGCACATTCCATTACTATGTTTTTGGTGTAAAAATGTGCTCATACTGTGGGGGAAACTAGCAACAGATTTTACCCTCCTTACCTCTATGTTTTTGGTGTAAACACATTCTTAGACTGTGGGGGAAACTAGAAAGATTTTTTACCCTCCTTACCTCTACGTTTTTGGTTTAAAAATGTTCTCAGACTGTGGGGGAAAGTAGCAAGATTTTTTACCCTCGTTATGATGCAGGAGCATCAGATTCAAAGTCAAAGACGCAAGCATGGAGGCAAATATATGACATATCATCATGACCAAGTTTCAAATCAACATTTAACTCATAAGCAAATCGAGTTGTTGAGATATTTTTAGAAACAACATTTTTAAATATGTCATGTTTGTAAAGTCGTATAGGACTATAAGGAGTTGCAGATATAGAGTGCTGGCTCTTATCTGGAAATACTTGTTAGTTATTGTAATACGACAAAGTAGGAAACCGCTATGACTTGATAAGATAGGTTGCAGATAGGATGACAGGAGCTCGTGGAGTCAATCCTTAGATAGTTTGTTGTGGTATTGTAAAAGTATCAAGAGATAGGGTGATAAAGATGAGTAGTAGAGCAAAACATATTAGAAGAAAGACACAGTGAAGAAATGCAATATTTTGTAACTGTTCCATGAATGAATAGAACAAATAGAATTGTCCCAAATCCTTGGACTGTATTCATTTCAATGCATTATTGAATGAGTGTTATATTCTGTGTGTGTGTGTGTTCTTTAGCGTATTTCGTTCATGTGTGATTGTTCAAGAGTTGATCGTATGAGTTCATGACAAAACTTGATAAGTTTCAATTTTTTATCATCTGAAACTCATATGCACAGTGTGCATCTTGTATGCAAGGAGTGCATCGACGGAGTCTTAGATTGAATCAAAGGATTTCAGAGAGAACAAGGGGACCTTGGACCAAGTGTAAGGAGTGCACAGTGTCGAAGAACTAGAACAGAGGAGTGCCATGAGGGTGAGAAGAATTTATTTTCAAGAAATCCTTCGAATTGAGTTATCGAAATCCCAAGAATGCAAGGAGTGCATTGGAAGTCGACATCTTCAAGGAGATCAAGCTCAGAAGATATAGCACTTTTCAGAAGTGTATATGAGACCCAAGAGACAGAATCGTAGGAGGAGAAAAGGTCAAGACCTTTGAACACTTATAAAATATTCAAAGACGAAAGAGATTAAAAGATCAGGAGGAGGAGAGACAATTGTTGTTGGATCACAACATAGAGGACCAAAAACCATCTGATCAAAGCAAGGTGCATAAGCCTTAGCACTTTACACATGCAGGAAAGTGGAATTTCCAATGTCCTGAAGTCCCAGAGTAGTTTGGGACCGTCCATCATCTTGAAGGACGTGTTGCAGAAAAACATCAGTTCTCGGTGAAGACACTCCGAGAGGAATGAGTGTACAGAAGTATGAAACTTTAGAATCCTAGATAACTGAAGAGACGAGAGCCATTCATCTGTTAGGAAACACTTTTCACCAGTTCATGGATATCCAGGTGGAATTCTCTGGAAAAAACAGGGTATGGAGAAGTTAAAATTTCCGAAGGCCAAACTTATGAAGGAGACAAGGGTCATTGATTTAAGGAAGACACTCATCAACAAATCATGAGTTCTGGGTAAATTTCACTAGAGTTTTAGTTGAGAATTGAGACTAACGAACCCTGAACACCCGAAGTGAATCTAGATCGTTTGATCCAGAAGAGACGTGGTGTAAATCTGTGGACTCTGGGTAAAGTCCCGAAGTAATTCATAGACACCAGATTAAGGGAGAGGTTTAATAAATCCATGCACTCCGGGTAAAGGCCCGAAGAAATCCTCAACCATTAGATCTAGAGGATAGGTGGCATAAATATGTGGATTTCAGGCAAAGAATGAAAGTAAGCCTCAACCGTCCGATTCCAGTCGACACGTGGTAGGAATCTGCATACTTTGAGGAGGAGTGAAACTTTAGAGTTGATAACTCTGAAGTCCGATGATGCAAAGATATCACAGATGTTGATCCAAGGGAGACACGTATCAGTGGATCGTCAACTCTAGGTAAAATCGAGTTTAGGAAAAGGCTTGAATGTTGAAACTCCCGAAGCTTGAAACATGAAATAAATCATAGCCATTGATTTAGAAGGGTTAGACCTGATGCGTAGAGTTCGAAAGGACAGATCTTGAGATTGATGGTCCATTCGTATTACGGGGACAGAAGATGCTCAAACTTTAAAAAGTTTAGGGTGGGCCGCAATCTTGACCATGGTATAGGCGGGACGACACGTGGAGGCTTGAGGTGAATTGCGGTGCTAAAATTAGTTTGGCTCCAAACCACTCTTGGTCGCACCCACAATCATATAGTTATGTGAGGTCATCACCCAAGGTCACATCTAGGATGGGGCATGAGGTTATCTCCCAAGGTCACATATAGGAGGGGGCTTATCAAAAAAGGAGCTAGCACCCAAACTCTAAGATTTCACAAGCACGAAGAGGAAGGTCGGGGGTGCCACTAGACCTGCACCAGAAAGTCGAAAGGGCATTTGTTTAAATACAAAATGAAACCATCAAGTTTTTAGAGAGTCATTTGACTCCATAAGGAGAGATACTTGACTGAGAGGTCGTTTATCCCTACAGGGGAGTAGGGGGGTTTCATCATGTGTTATCAGAGATGACATTGATTTTGTTTGCAGACAATAGACAAAGGAGCAAGGAGATAAATTGGTATAATTTGTGGTATCAAAATTTGGTTTCTGTTTGAATGTGTCAGAAGGTGATGTAGTGAAATCATGCCACCCAGAAGGCATAGAGAAAATGAAAAAATGGAAGAAGAAATGAGGCGACTCAAAATGATATTGGATGCCATGGAAACAAAGCAGTGGAGAGAACCAAATGTTGGAGATATCAATGAAGCTGAGAGCGAAGAGAAAGAGGTCGAAGAAGATGTAGCAGAGGATGCTACAGAAGAATGCTTATTGAAAGTTGTTTTGAGAATAGAGGCCAGAGCAAAAGTAGAGGTACCAATGTATGAAGTCAATTTAGATGTTGAAGAATTGTTGGATTGGGTACATGCTATGGACAAGTACTTCGATTATGAATATATCGAATAATACAAGATGGTGAAGCATGTTGTGACAAGACTGAAAGGTCATGCAACACTATGGTGGGATGAACTGCAAGCCGAACGCAGGTGCAATGGAAAGTAGAAAATTAAAAGTTGGGATAGGATGGTAGCCAAGATAAAATCAAAATTTATCCTGAAGGATTACCAAATCAATTTGTTTAGAAGATTGCAGAACCTGAGATATAAAATATTATCATTGAAGGAGTACACTGAAGAATTTTACAGGGTGAACATCAGGGATAGACAAAAAGAGAATGAAGATGAAAAAACAACTAGGTATATAAATGGGCTAAGATATGAAATACAAGAGGAGATTAACATGATGTCTTCTAGTAAAGTCGAGGATGCTTATCAAGAATCCTTGAAATCTAAAGAGAAATTGGCCAGGAAACAAAGCCAACGACCCAGAGGAGGAAATTCAAGTAGAGGTACGGGAACCAACAGAGATAAGTTCCAGAAGTCGAAGCATGAAGCTGGAAAACAACATAGTCACCCTGAGAAAGGTGGAAGTTCTAAGGAAGGACAACATGGAGGAAGAATATTGTTTCCCGGAGGAAGAGGAAGAGATAGAGGAGGTGAAGTTATATTTTATGCCTGTGGAAAACTAGGGCACAAGACTTGGGAATGTCCCAAGAGAAAGAAAGAAGGAGCAGGCGAAGCACACATTGCTGAGGAAAAAAATCATGTGTAAGCAGATGCAACAAAAGGAGGAAAGAAGCTCATGATGAGGAAAATTATTCTTAAACCAGATAAGAAGGTAGAGGAACCAGTTCAACGAACAAGTCTGTTTAGAACTGCTTGTAAGACGAAAGACAGAGTTTGCAAGGTGATCATAGATAATGGGAGCATTGAAAATCTAGTATCCACGGAGATGGTGGAGAAATTGGAGCTGAAGACAACTGCACATCCAAATCCAGACAAGGTATCATAGTTGCAGAAAGGACATCAAGTAATGGTATTCAACAATGCCAAGTTGAATTTAAAATAGGAGGTTATAGGGATGAAATATTATGTGATGTAATTCCTATGGATGTTTCTCATATTTTATTGGGGAGACCATGGCAGTTTGACAAAAACATTATTCATGATGGAAGAAATAATACTTATACCCTAGAAAATAATGGTAGGACACATATGTTGTTTCCAATAGAATACAAAGAGAAAAAGATGGAATCTAGTTCAAGTATACTTCTCATGAGTGGAAAGGAATTATTGAATGAAGTCAAGAAGGAGAAAGAAATGTAGTTTGTTGTAGTGATGAATCCAAGAGTTATCCTTACAAATATGTATGTGGAGGATTTACCTAAAAAAATCCAGGAACTGTTGGAAAACTTTGCTGACATAGTAGTGGATGAGTTACCAAACTCATTGCCACCCATTAGGAGTATAAGCCATCATATTGACCTTATTCCAAGAGCTAGTTTACCAAACAAATCATCTTATAGGTTGACACCTAGAGAGAATGAGGAATTCAAAGATCAAGTCTAGGAGTTGTTGGATAAAGGTTTAGTCAGGGAAAGCCTAAGGCCATGTGCAGTACTAACTGTGTTAAGTCCAAAGAAGGATGGAGGATGGAGAATGTGTACAAATTATAGATCCATCAACAAGATCACCATTAGGTATAGATTTCCTTTACCCAGGATGGATGATTTGATGGATTGTTTGAGTGGAGCAAGCTATTTTTCCAAGATAGACTTGAATAGTGGATATCATCAAATAAGGATGAGAGAGGGAGATGAATGGAAAACAACATTCAAGACAAATGAAGGATTGTTTGAATGGTTGGTCATGCCATTTGGGTTGAAAAACACACCAAGCACATTTATGAGATTAATGAATGAAGTATTGAAAGACTTCATAGGAAAATTTGTCATAGTATATATGGATGACATACTAATATTCAGTAAGATAGAGGGAGAACACTTAAGACATATGACATCAGTGATGGAAAAGTTGCAGCAAGAAAAATTGTTGATAAATTAGAAGAATATCTCTTTTATAAATAAATAACTCATATACTTGGGTTTTGTGATCTCTTCAAATGAATTGAAGATGGATCCAGAAAAGGTAAGAGAAATCAAAGAATGGCCATCACTAGGAAGTATATTTGAGGTAATAAGTTTTCATGGGTTAGCAAGTTTTTATAGAACGTTTATCATAAATTTCAGTGGTATATGTACACCCATGTTGGACACTATGAAGAAGAAACACAAGTCTTTTGGTTGGATAGAGGAAACCGAAAAAAGTTTCAAAGTGTTGAAGAATAAGAACACAGAAGAACCAATTCTGGTCTTACCAAATTTTGGAAAAAAATTTCAAGTGAGATGTGATGCAAGTCGATTAGCTATTGAAGTAGTCTTGAGTCAGGATAATAGGTCAGTTTCTTATTTCAGTGAGAAGTTGAATGACACCAAGAAGAAGTATTCCACATATGACAAATAATTTTATGCAGTGATTCAATCTTTAAAAAAGTGGAGGCACTATCTAATTCCCAAGGATTTTTTCTTGTACAATGATAATCGGGCTTTGCAATTTATTACTAGGAAAGAAAAGTTGAATCAAAGACATGCTAAATGGGTAGAATTTATGAAGAATTTTTATTTTGTTATTAAACATATTGCTGGAATAGCTAACAAAGTTGTAGATATTTTGAGCAGGAGGAGTTTAATCATACAGGAATTCCAAGTGGAGACCTTAGGGTTTGAACACCTCAAGTAAATGTATCGAGAAGATCCACATTTTAAGGAAGCTTATAAGGCATGTAAGAATCCTTTTTTGGGAGACATAATTCCATGGAATGAATATTTGATCCAGGATGGATTGTTGTTCAAAGGAATCGAACTATGCATACCGAAATGCTCAATGAGAGATAACCTGTTGAAAGAGAAACATAGTGTAGGTTTAGCTGGACATTTTGTTCATGATAAGACATTTTCACAGCTGATCATTTCATATTATTGGTCGAGTATGAGGGAAGAGGTGAAAAAGTTTGTGAGAAAATGCAGAATTTGTTAGTATGCAAAAAGAAGACATCAGAACACTAGTCTATATCAGCCATTACCAATTCCAGAAGGGTCGTGGGATGAAATCAGTATGGATTTTGTATTTGGATTGCCTAGAACTCAAAAAGTGAGTGATTCCATATTTTTTGAGGTGGAAAGATTTAAAAAAATGGCACATTTCATTCCATGCCAGAAAACAAACGATGATACATAGATAGCCAGTTTTTTTTCACAAAAGTGGTGAGACTACATGGATTGCCTAGGAGCATAGTCTCAGATAGGGAAACCAAATTTGTAGGACACTTTTGGAGGACTCTATGGAAGAGGCTAGGGAAAAAATTATCCTTTAGTTCATCAAATCACCCTCAAACAAATGGACAAACTGAAGTAGTAAATAGGATTCTAGGAAACTTGTTAAGAAGTTTACTCACTGAGAAAGGTCGTCAATGGGATCAGATTCTGGCACAAGAAGAATTTGCATTCAATAATTTAGTGAACACGAGCACAGGGAAAAGTTCATTTGATATTGTGTATAGTATACAGCCAAGAGGGATGACAAAGTTGAGAGATATGAATCAAGATGAGTTCAGAAGTGCTGGAGCAAAAGATTTTGCAATAGAAATGCAGATACTCCATGATAGAGTCAGATAATAGCTATAGGACAACAACTAGAAATATAAGAACCGAGTTGATCAGAAGAGGAGAGAAGTTCAATTCGAAGTAGGAGATGAAGTTTTAGCTCATTTGCGAAAAGAAAGGTTTCCGAGGGGAACATATTGTTGCATCATGTTGTCATTGATGCCAATGGTTTGATTAATTGATGTCATTGATTGATGTCAAGTGATTGATTGATGTCAAAGGATTGATTGATTGATGATTGATGTAATATAATATGCATTTTCCTTGATGAGAATGCATAGATGAAGATGGATCAATGAGTTGTCATTGATACATGATGAAGATGGTTCATTGTGGTTTCATTGGTATATGATGCATTGTTGGAAAAATGTATAGATGACTCATTATTGTCTTATAATGATTGATAAGGTTCAAAAATGGATGAACTCCAAAGTTGTCCCCTTATGGTGAAAGACCTCACGGGAAGACACTTTGCGGATTGAGTTATCCTAGAAGAATGGTTGGAGGACCCATGCTTGTATGTGGAATAATGAGATGAAGATCAATGAAATTGTTGGTGAAACTATCCTAGATGGATATTGTTTGTCATGCCATTTCCGGTGGTATGTGGAATGTCACATAACTCCTCATGGTTTGATAGTTATGGTCTTACGAAGATGATGGACCCCCACATGAAGGCTTGAAGCGCGCAAGGTCAAAGAAGTCAAAGTGACCTAAAAGAAGAAATCATTATTTAAATGAAAAAGTAAAGTGACAAACTCAAGGTGGATTATTTAAATAATAAAGAGAAGTGACAGAATCAAGAAATGATAAAGTAAGGTGACAAAATCAAGAAGGGATATTTAAATGATAAAGTATTGGAGAGCCTTCTATTTATGGAAAGTGGTTAACCCTAAAAATAA
>ML784327.1:1081086-1097421 GCA_009831015.1 Picea engelmannii | reverse complement strand
ATAAAGAGAAGTGAAAAAATCAAGAAATGATAAAGTAAGATGAGAAAATCAAGAAGAAATATTTAAATGATAAAATATTGGAGAAATTTCTATTTATGGAAAGTGGTTAACCCTAAAATAAGGAAAATAGTTTAAGTGACCTAAATATGGGTTAAGTGACCTAGAGGATGGAAGTATAAATAAGATAGCAATGGTCTCTTTTAGATCATCCTTTTTGTGGATCAATGGAGAGCTTCTTCTGAGAATATCTTTTGGAGTATTGATGGAGAGCTTCTTGAGCATTTTTGGTGTGGAACACTTGAGAATATTGAATACTATATGTGTCTGAGGTAACCAAGGATATCTAAGACAAAATTCTCAGTAAAGGTGAAGAAAAGAAGGCCGAAATGCAAGGAAGGATAAATTGTTTTGATGGTGCTTTCTAAGGTATGGTATTTACAGGTCATCTCACCATTTTCGCTATAACTTTTCTTCTATAATGATTCAGACCGTGAAATTTCTATCATATTGAGAAAACATACCCAAGTATTCGTGGTAAAAAATTCAGCTTGTGGTCATTGTATTTTGGGAGTTACACTCTGGGGAAAATAGGGTTTGTGGCTAGTCCTAAAACTAGTCAAAACCAGGCGTTTCGGGTAAAAACATCATAGCTTCTTCATAACAGATCCAAATTTAGTGAGACCAAATGTGTTGGTTAGGGTACAGTCTTTAGTATGTTTTTTAAAAGTTTCATATCACTTCAATGAATATTTTGTGTGGGCCACGCTCTACAAGGTCGCTCTCTAGAATAATCCAGAATTTAGCAAGGTATGCTATTTTGTCTACAACGCCTTTTCTGAGAGGTTCCAAGTAGTGCCACCTCGAGGAATTGCATAAAAAACACTAAATAACATTGTGTATCATTTTCATATCTTTATTCATTACAGGTACAAAGTTATGATTATTTCAAGTTGGGGTTGTTGACTAATCCAAAACTAGTTATGGTTGAGACAAGAAGTTGATGCGTTGGCACATACATGAGGTGTATAGTTGATGATGTTGGTACATATTGATGAGTCATTGTTGATGATTATTTGACACATGATTGGTATATACTTGGTACATGGTTGGATGCACTTTTTTATGGTACATGTTGATTACAGGTTGTTTGGCACAAGTTGGTGCATGGTTGATCCACTTGTTTATGTTGACAGATTGATATCTGTTGAGGAGTTTTGCCTCATCTTAGTTGGTGCTAATAATGTAATATGATTCTTTCATATAGATATGGTGCTCTTATAGAGTTGTAGTCTATTCAATTGTTGCTGAAAAAACCTCGGATTGAAGTCCATAATAAAAGGAAAAATTGTACATACATCTTGCGTTCTTTGTGTTCTTTGTGTTCCTTGTGGAGTTGATTTGTTGATGATATGGTGTTGATATATGTTGTTGATATGTATTCACATATAACTGATTATAAATGACAACAATTAGTAATGAGAAAATGTTGAATGTTAACTAAGGATTTTTTGTGTAAGAGGGAAGTTTTGGGAAAAGGATCTCCACAGTCATTCAACCCCCCCTCTAAGTGTGGTAGGTGTGTCCAACAATTGGTATTAGAGCGGGCCTTCACTACAAGCCTTAACAAGATTGAATGAGATCCATAGACACACAAATGGATGATAAAGTTCCAATCCTTGATGAGGAAAATTATTCCACTTGGAGAATAGAGATGAGATTATATTTCAAGACAATGGGAGCAACTATTTGGAAGGAAAACATTGGTGGATATGTTCTGTTGAAGAACATGTCAAAGTTTGCATCTGAAAGGGAAGGAAAGAAGAATGATTCATTGTCTCTCAAAACCATTTTTAGTAGACTCTCAAGCCCTATCAAAGAGAGCATGGCACAATGCACTTCCACCAAGGATCTATGGCTAAAGCTAGAGGAGACATATCAAAGAAAGAAGGAGAAGGAAGAAATTGAAGACCACTCCATCAAGATCATCAAAGGTAAAGAATCATAAAAAAATCTTGAATGTATTGTTTCTAAATGTTATTTTGAAAACATTTCAAGTGAAGATAAAGAATCACGTAATGATAGCACAGAGGAAGATCTTGAAGACATTTCAAATGAAGGCACAAAATCATGTGATGGTGTTGGCAAGAAGGAAGATATTGAAGGTAAAGAATCTCCCAAGACTCTTGATTGAAATAATTCAAAGTGTGATGATGTTGAATTTTTCTCAAGTGAAGAAGATGATGTAGAAACAATTTGTGTAAAGTTTGATGATAGTTATCCCATGGAAATAATAGAAGAAAATCTATTAGAACTTCAAAAGGAAATTGAAGAGGGTTTATACATGTATAGGAGGGATCATTTTTATACACACTATAACTATCTTTCGGATAACACTAAGAAGTTTCTTAGGAGGAGTCAAAGGCACATCTTGAAGTTAAAAGGAATGCTCAAAGAACAAGAAGAGAGTTATAAATTAGAAGAAAAGGAAGAAGAAATCACAAGACTAAGGAATGAAAAATAAAATGTGAAGGTAGATGATGAGATTAGAAAAAGTTTTGAAACTATTGTCCATCTCAAGACCCAAATTGAAGAAGCCAAAAGAATAGAGGAACTATTGAAGAATCAAATAAATGGAAAGGAAGAGTCATGTTGTAAGCTAGAATATGAAATTTTTGACCTTAGAAAGAAGGTGGAAAATTCAAACAAATTATTGCATAGCTCACTAATATTGGATGAGATCTTAGAAAGTCAAATATCACCATATGATAAATCAGGTCTTGGATACAAAGGAGAAGATACACATGATGAAGCAAGCAATTCAAAGAACCATGAGGTAAATACATCAAAGAAGGAAGACAATGTTGCAAAGAAACCATCTACAAAAGGAAAAGAAAATTTCAAAAGAACAAAGCAAGGAAGACATCAAGAAGCTATTCTTGGGACACCAAAGAAAAGGTATGAAAGCATTTTTCATGGGAATTGTTATTCATGTAATGGATATGGTCACAAATATTTTGAATGTAAATCTTATGAAAGGAGATATAATGGAAGATTCTATAACACCACAAGGTGTTGGAGATGTGATCAAGTAGGACACATTGTTGTTCACTGTAACTCTATGAGATGCTAGAGCTGTAGTGGATTTGGCAACAAATCCCATGAGTGTTGGAACACAAGAAGAAATTCCATGATGAGAACTTCAAATAGCATGGCTAGAATAAGGAATGAAGTAATGAAGGGAGAGATATCTGAAAAGATGGATTCTCAGAGCTCCAGTTCTGCAGAGTAGGGACATCTACAAAAGTGGGTGAAGAAAACAGAGCAGCCATAACAGAATGAAAGACTGAATGGAAGCTCAAGTAAGTCATATACTGAAGCATACATGGGTGACAGTGGTATCAGTCATGTACATACACAGGATGACCTTGTATAGGTCATGTACATACGTGAGCTATTGTGCAGTAGACCGCGTATATGTGGTAAAGCCTTGAGAAAAAGGCTGTGCACATGGATTGCAACTTGATGTGATGGTATAACACTTTGTTGCAGGGTCTAACATTGTTTGTTGCAGGTTCTGACACTATTTGTTGCATGTTTAAGTGTTCATCTATTGGATTATGTAAAATAAAATCTCGAGTGCATGAAACTAACCCATTAGTATGGATTGATGTTGATCTCTTGGTGTACATGGATGGTACATATTTGAGTTTCATTTATATATCTTATGATGTATTATTGGAAGCATATGTTGATATCATGGTGCATGCATTTTTCATGTGGATTGGGCTACATATTGGCACATATGGTTGGTGTGTTGATGCGGTGATCATGTTGTACATCATTGTTGATCTATAGTTGATGCATGATTGGTAATTTTCTAGTACATTGGAAGAGGCACCTACTATCAATTTGATTGGCACATGTTTTATGGAGGATTTGGCATACATATATGGGATTCATCATTTTGTGGTATTGGTGCATGGTAATGTACATGTTTGGTACACTCATAGATGACATATGCTTGATGATACTACGCCATTGGTACTACTTGATTAGCACAACAATTGGCATTTGTTTGAGATACATGATTGTGACACTTGGTTCATGATGGAGACATATCATGAGTGATATGATACATTGTTTGGCATGTTGGTAGATGCACATGGTTGGAATATTGGTGGATGCACATGGTTGGAATATTGGTAGATGAACATGTTGGCATGTTGATAAAGGCATATGATTGATACATTCCATGGATGATATCTTTTGGCACATCGCATGATGTTGATGTACATGGTTGATGTACATAGGTATTGTGCATGATGAACACACATTTTGTATAGGATGTACTTGGTTTATATTTTTCTCATGATTCTTTATTTCATTATTGACATATATTTTTCTTCATGATGATTGGTATGGCATGAGTTTGACGCATGAACAGGTCCAAGGATCGTTATATGGTAGCACAATGTTAATCTTGCAGAAAAGATAGGGGAGACATACCCATAGGGGGATTCATTCTTCTTCCGATGATTCTAGGAGGATATATTTATCAGATGCATACCTAGAAAAGAGCCCTATACTTGAAGAAAGAACACAGAAGCATAATTTCAGGGGGGAGCAATGGCCACAGGGGAAGTATGTTCGATGTATCTTCAGCATTACATCAGAGTGATATCCCTTGTTCAAAAGGGGAGAGATTATTCAAAGGAATATCAAAGGCATTCAGACAGGGGGAGTAGCCCCAAGGAGAGTTCAAGCAAGGGGAGAAACCCCAAGATGAGAATGGCCCTTTGCCATTGATATCAAAGGGGGAGAGTTAATCACATTGATGTGATTTATGTTTATTGATGGGGAGAGATAGTCACATTGAATATTGATGTAGAGCATGCCTTATCTACATGTTGACATCAATGTTGGTATTGCCATCAATGCCAAAGGGGGAGATTGTTGGATCATGTTGTCATTGATGCCAATGGTTTGATTGATTCATGTCATTGATTGATGTCAAGTGATGGATTGATGTCAAAGGATTGATTGATTTATGATTGATGTAATATAATATGTATTTTCCTTGATGAGAATGCATAGATGAAGATGTATCAATGAGTTGTCATTGATATGATGAAGATGGATCAATGAGTTGTCATTGATACATGATGAATATGGATCATTGTGGTTTCATTGGTATATGATGCATTGTTGGAAAAATGTATAGATGACTCATTATTGTGTTATCATGATTGATAAGGTGCACAAATGGATGGAATCCAAAGTGGTCCACTTATGGTGAAAGCCCTCACGGGAAGACACTTTACAGATTGAGTTATCCTAGAAGAATGGTTGGAGGACCCTTGCTCTAATTATTTTCTTATCATGATTGATAAGGTGCACAAATGGATGAGCTCCAAAGTGGTCCCCTTATGGTGAAATCCCTCATGGGAAGATGCTTTACGGATTGAGTTATCCTAGAAGAATGGTTGGAGGACCCATGCTTGTATGTGGAATAATGAGATGAAGATCAAGGAAATTGTTGTTGAAACTATCCTAGATGGATAGTGTTTGTCATGCAATTTCCGGTGGTATGTGGAATGTTACATAACTCCTCATGGTTTGAGAGTTATGGCTTGAAGCCCCCACATGAAGGCTTGAAGCCCCCAAGGTCAAAGAAGTCAAAGTGACCTAAAAGAAGAAATAATTATTTAAATGACAAAGTAAAGTGACAAAATCAAGGTGGATTATTTAAATAATAAAGAGAAGTGACAAAATCAAGAAATGATAAAGTAAGGTGACAAAATCAAGAAGGGATATTTAAATGATAAAGTATTAGAGAGCCTTCTATTTATGGAAAGTGGTTAACCCTAAAAATAAGAAAAATAGGTTAAGTGACCTAGAAATGGGTTAAGTGACCTAAAAGAAGAAATCATCATTTAAATTATAAAGTAAGGTGACAAAGTCAAGGTGGATTATTTAAATAATAAAAAGAATTGAAAAAATCAAGAAATGATAAAGTAAAATGAGAAAATCAAGAAGGAATATTTAAATGATAAAATATTAGAGAAATTTCTATTTATGGAAAGTGGTTAACCCTAAAATAAGGAAAATAGGTTAAGTGACCTAGAAATGGGTTAAGTGACCTAAAAATGGGTTAAGTGACCTAGAGGATGAAAGTATAAATAAAATATCAATGGTCTCTTGTAGATCATCCTTTTTGTGGATCAATGGAGAGCTTCCTATGAGAATATTTTTTGGAGTATTGATGGAGAGCTTCTTGTGAGAGCTTCTTGAGCATTTTTGGTGTGGAAAACTTGAGAATATTGAATATATATATGTCTCTAAGGTAACCAAGGATATATAATCCGAAATTTTGAGGAAAGGTGAAGAAAAGAAGGCCGAAATGCAAGGAAGGATAAATTCTTTTGATGGTGCTTTCTAAGGACTGTTATTTACAGGTCATCTCACCATTTTTTCTATAACTTTTTGTATATAATGATTCAGACTGTGAAATTGATATTCCATTGAGAAAACAAACCCAATTATATGTGGTAAAAAATTCATCTTGTGGGTCATTGTATTTTGCGAGTTACATCCTGTGGAAAATAGGGTTTGTGGCTAGTCCTGAAACTAGTCAAAAACAAGCATTTCCGGTAAACACGTCATAACTTATTCATAACATATCCAAATTAAGTGATACCAAATGTATTGGTTAGGGTATAGGATTTAGTATGTTTGGAAATAGTTTCATATCAATTCAATTAATATTTTGTGCGTTCCACGCTCTACAATGTCGCTCTCTAGAATAAGACAAAATTCAAGAAGGTATGCCATTGTTTCTATAACGCCTTTTTTGAGAGGTTTAAAGTAGTGACACCTAGGGGAATTTCATAAAAAACACTGAAGAAAATTGTGTATCAGTTTCAGATATTTATTCGTTACATGTACAAAGTTATGATTATTTCAAGTTGGGGTTGTTGACTAATCCAAAACTAGTCATGGTTGAGACAAGCAGTTGATGAGTTGGCACATACATGAGGTGTATAGTTGATGATGTTGGTACATATTGATGAGCCATTATTGATTATTATTTGACACATGATTGGTATATACTTGATACATAGTTGGATGCACTTTTTTATGGTATAGGTTGATTACAGGTTGTTTGGCACAGGTTGGTGCATGGTTGATGCACTTGTTTATGTTGATAGATTGATATATGTTGAGGATTGTTGCCTCATATCAATTGGTGTTGATAATGCAAGCTGAGTCTTGAATATAGAGATGGTTCTCTTGTAGATTTGTAGTCTATTCAGTTGTTGTTGAAAAACCCCCGGATTGAAGTCCATAATAAAAATAAAAATTGTACATACATCTTGTGTTCTTTGTGTTCCTTGTGGAGATGGTTTGTTGATGATATGTTGTTGATATATGTTGCTGCTATGTATTCACATCTAACTGATTATAAATGACAACAATGAGTAATGAGAAAATGTTGAATGTTAACTAAGGATTTTTTGTGTAAGAGGGAAGTTTTGGGAAAAAGATCCCCACACTCATTCACCCCCCCTCTAAGTGTGGTAGGTGTGTCCAACACGTATAACAAGTTAAAGATGAAAAATATAGGACCATGCAAAATTCTCAGAAAATTTGCAGCCAATGCTTATGAGATTGAGTTGCCAGACAATGTTGTGATGTCGTCGATATTCAATGTTGCAGACATGTATCCTTACAGGAGAGATTACGAAGGAGAATCAAATGATCAGAAATAAGTTGAGTGGGAAGAATAATTTCCCACAACAGAAAAACCTCATATGGAGAAATTCATTGAACAAAGAATTGGAAAGAAGACCAAGAGGAAGACATATCCTAAATACTTCTAGTGAAGTGGAAAAATCATCTAGTGGAAGATTCAAGTTGGGTCACTGAACCTGATATTGTGAAGCATGGAAAGAAAGTGCAGGAGCTCATGGACATGAGTCCATGAATATTTTAATGAGAGGACTATGATGCAGGAACATTGCCTTCAAATTCAAAGACGCAAGTGTGGAGGCAAAGATATGACATCTCAACATGACAAAGTTTCAAATCAACATTTAACTCAAAATGAAATCAAGTTGTTGAGATATTTTTGCAAACAACATTTTTAACTATGTCATGTTTGTAAAGTCGTATAGGACTATAAGGAGTTGCAGATATAGAGTGTTGTCTCTTATCTGGCAATAAATGTTAGTTATTGTAATAGGACAAAGTAGGTAACCACTATGACTTGATAGGATAGGTTGTAGACAAGATGATAGGAGCTCGTGGAGCCAGTCCTTAGATAGTTTGTTGTGGTATTGTAAAAGTATCAAGAGACATGGAGATAGAGATAAGTAGTAGAGCAGAACATAGCAAAAGAAACACACAGTCTAGAACTGCAATATTATGTAATTATTCCATGAATGAATAGAAGAAACAAAATTGTCCCAAATCCTTGGACTGTATTCATTTTGATGCATTATTGAATGAATGCTATATTATGTGTGTGTGTGTGCTGTTTAGCGTATTTCATTCATGTGTGATTGTTCAAGAGTTGATCGTATGAGTTTGTGACGAAACTGAATAAGTTTCAATTGTTTCTCTTTTGAAACACATATGCAAGGTGTGCATATCATACGCAAGGAGTGCATCGACATAGTATCGGATTGACTCAAAGGAGTTCAGAGAGAATAAGGGGAAATTGGACTAGCTGCAAGGAGTGAAAAATGTTGAGCGACCAAGTGTTAAAGAACCAAAATAAAGGAGTGCCAGGAGGGTGAGAATAATTTATTTTCAAGAAATCCTTGGAACTGAGTTATCAAAATCCTAGGAATGTAAGGAGTGTGTGGGATGTCGAAATATTCAAGGATATCAAGCTAAGAAGATATAACACTTTTCAGAAGTGTATATGAGACCCAAGAGTGGACTCGCAGGAGGAGAAAAGGTTGAGGCCTTTGAACACTTAGAAAATATTCTAAGCCAGAAGAGATCCGAAGCTCAGGAGGAGGAGTGACAACAATCATTGGATCATAGCATAGAGGACCAACAACCATCTGATCAAAGAAAGGTGCATGAGCCTTAGTGCTTTTCACATGTAGAAGAGTGGACTTTCCAAAGTCCCAAAGTCCTGAAATAGCTTAGGACCGTCCATCATCTGGAAGGACGCTTGAAGGAAATCCATCGGTTCTAGGTGAAGACACTTTGGGAGGAATGAGTGTACAAAAGTTTGAAAATTCCAAATCCTGAATAGTTGAAGAGTAGAGAGTGGTTGATCTGCGAGGGGGCCCTTATCACCAGATATTCGATTTCAGGAAGAATGCTCTGGAAGAAACAGGGTGTGGAGAAGTTAAAATTTCTGAAGGCTGATGCTTCAAAGGAGACAAGGGTCATTGATTTAAGGAGAATACGTGTCAACAGATCATGATTTCCAAGTAAATTGCACTGGAGTTTTAGTTGAGAATTGATACTGTTGAACCCCAAAGACCCAAAGTGAAACTAGATCATCTGATCCAGAAGAGACGTGGTGTGAATCTGTGGACTCCGAGTAAATTCCCAAAGTAATTCATAGCCACCAGATTAAGGGATACATGGCATAAATACGTGCACTTCGAGTAAAGGCCCGAATAAATCCTCAACCATCATATGCAGAGGACAGGTGGCATAAATATGGGGATTTTGGGCAATGACCTGAAGTAATCCTAAACCATTCGATTCAAGTGGACACGCAGGAGAAATTTGCATACTTCGAGGAGGAATGAAAGTTGAGAGTTGAGAACTCCGAAGTCCGGTAATGTGAAGAGATAGCATATGTTGATCCAAGGGAGACACATGTAAGTGTGTTATCAATCACGTGTAAAATCAAGTGGGGGAAAGGGCTTGAGAGTTGTAACTCTCGAAGCCTAAATCATGAAATAAATCACAGTCATTGATTTAGAAGGGTTAGACCCGATCCGTAGAATTTAAAAGGACAGATCTGAGCTGTCATTTTAGAAGTATTGTCAAGATCATGAGTTCGACAGTCCCGTCGTTTTACGGGGAAAGAGGATGCTCGAACTTTAAAAGTTTGAGGGTGGGCCTCAATCAAGACCATGGTATTGGCAGGAGGACATGTGGAGGCTCAAGTTGAATTGCACGGTGAAAAGTAGTTTTGTTCCAAGCCACTCTTGGTTTCTCCTACAACCATGTGGTTACATGAGGTCATCACCCAAGGTCACATCTAAGAGGGGGATTGAGGTCATCGCCCAAGGTCACATATAGGAGAGGGATTATCAGAAAAGGATCTAGTGCCCAAACTATGATATTTCACAAGTGCAAAGAGGAAGGTCGCGGGTGCCATTAGACCTGCACCAGAAAGCTGAAAGGGCCTGTGCTTAAATACAAAATGAAACCATCAAGGTTTCAGAGAGTCGGTTGACTCCAGAAGTGGTGATCCTTGAATAGGAGTTTGTGTATCCCTACAGGGAGTAGGGGGGATGCATCACCTTACCTCTGCATTTTTGGTGTAAAAACGTGCTCAGGCTATGGGGGAAACTAGTAAGAGTTTTTACCCTCCTTAGCTTTGTGTTTTTCATGTAACAAAACATGCTTAGACTATGGGGGAAACCAACATGCAGTTGTAGCATGTTTATCTCTGTGTTTTTATGTGTAAAACGTGCTAGCTCATGGGAAAAACTAGCATGCATTTTTACCATCTTCATCTCTATGTTTTTTTTGGTGTAAAACGTGTTGGCTTGTGGGGGAACCAACATGAGTTTTTACCTTCTTTATCTCTGCATGTTGCTCACTATTTTTTCCCATAACTTTCCTTATTATCTCTACGTTGATGGGGAATTTACCAACTCTGTGTTTTCCTTCATGTCTCTGATTTATTAAGTCCCTACCTTTTTATTATTCCTACATTTTTTTTTGGCTTTAGAATATGCCCTGCACATTGGAGTGTCCTTTAGCTTCATTTTCTTTTAGTTAGTAATATTCAAAGGAATATATATTCTTTCAATGCGATCACATAGTTTTATATGTATCCTTTTCCTTATGATGTCTAGAGGTCTTCAAGTTTAATATTCATTTTTAAGTGTCATTTTATATCTCAATGTTAATTTGTAAGGTAGCTAGAGAGGTAGTGGGGGGGGCCCAGAGGGCCCATAGTAATAATAGTGGAGGTCATTCAATGTAAGGTGGACTAGGTCCACTATATTATTAAATAAGACCCACTATGGTAGTTAAATACAATAAATGGGTAATTAGATATAATAAATGTAAGAGGACTTCTTAGAAGGTTCTACTTCTAGAAGATTCCTCCTCTAGAATGTTCTTAGATGATGGTAGCATTATATAAAGGGACTCAAGCAATGTAATGGGACAGGAAGAGAAGTATTGTATTTGGAGCTGAAGCTCAATAGGAGGATGCCCCCTCGAAGAGGTAAGTGAACAGGAGAGGATCCCTTTCATAATAGGATCCATTGTATGGTGTTTCCCTACCTCAAGGGTTTGATGGTAATAAAGGATATTTTGCATATGGTTCTTGTATATCTATTGTGGTGCTTTTGTATTCAGTCTTTGGTTAGGGTGTTGCACTACCTCAAGGGTTTGGTAATAATAAAGTGTGGTTTCTTCTATATTGCTCTGTGGATCTATTGTGTATTCAGTATTTGTGGTGATTATATTTTTAGATCTATTTATGTTCTTAACAAGTGGTATCAGAGCACTTTCCTTGGCAGACATTGTGGGCAAATATTTTTCATTTTTGCAGATTTTTTTTTGGAGGAGAAAAAAGAGGGCCGCGAAATTCCAGAAATTTTTGGCATATTTATGTGAAAAATTTGCAAAAACAGGTTGTATATCTGAGTTCCTCTCAGAAAAACACCTAATTTGAAAAAAAACATCGTCCGAAACGAAGTCCGGAAGGTCAAGATATTGAAGTTTTAAAATCTGCAATTTTTCAGGGTTTTTTCCGCAGACGGCGGCGCGATTTGTTTTTATTTCTGTTACGGCTGGAGACCGATTTTTCTCAAAAAAATTACAGATCTAAGTTCCTCTCACAATTTTACGCAATTTCAAAAAAAATATCAGCCAAAACGGAGTCCGGGAAGTGAAGTTATGAGCATTTTAAATTCAACAGTTTTTTAGGGTTTTCCCGAAAAAACCACGATTTTCTACCGTAACTTATTGGGTCTATTTTTGGTTTTTTTTTTCATGACGGTTGATGAACTAAAGAGTTCATAGGGTGATCAGATGGATATTTCTTCTCAAAACCTGAAAGAAATTCTTGAATCATTCAAAGCCCAATTGTTTCACACATTGGATGACAGATTGGATGCATTTGTACATGGCCTCACAGACAACCTCATAGACAGCCTCACATACGGCCTCAATGATAGTTTTCGTAGTATTCAAGATTCATTGAATAACATGCAGGAGAGATTTCTTATAGAGGGCCTCAGGGATGAATATAATCAAGAAATATATGCTTGGTATGATTTTGAGGCCGATTGTGATGATTGGTATATGGATAGTTGTCATTTCTGGGATGACAACCACTTTCATATTTTATTTGATGACTCTAATCCACCTTCTGTAGAGATCATCAATGCGACAAATCAAGAGCCAATGATTATTACCAATGTCCATTCTGCATATTCTATAGTGGTATTATTCCTTTCAAATTCTGCTACGACCCTTTTCCACTATGTGGATGGATCTTCTTATTTGGATCCACATGATAGGTGTCAGTCTTTGGAGCATCATTTGGAGTTGGTTATTGGGTTCCAAAATATTCAACGGGGAGTTCACATGAGCACTTGGACATCGGACCCGGGCTGATAATGGTGGTTGGACTACTTAAACATGGTGGATTTCCTTTCTACATGGGACCTTGGTTCTTCAGTCTTCTTCAACATTATGGTCCACAATTATCCATGGGACCCTAGTATATGGTTGTACATCAAGCGTTGAGGACAACACTTTCATAAGGTGGATGGAATGTAAGGTAGCTAGAGAGGTAGTGGGGGGCCCCAGAGGGCCCATAGTAATAATAGTGGAGGTCATTCAATGTAAGGTGGAATAGGTCCACTATATTATTAAATAAGACCCACTATGGTAGTTAAATATAATAAATGGGTAATTAGATATAATAAATGTAAGAGGATTTCTTAGAAGGTTCTACTTCTAGAAGATTCCTCCTCTAGAGTGTTCTTAGGTGATGGTAGAACTATATAAAGGGACTCAAGCAATGTAATGAGACATGAAGAGAAGTATTGTATTGTGGAGCGGTAGCTCAATAGGAGGATGCCCCCTCGAAGAGGCAAGTGAACAGGAGATGATCCCTTCCATAATAGGATCCATTGTATGGTGTTGCCCTACCCTAAGGGTTTGATAGTAATAAAGAATATTTTGCATATTGTTCTTGTATATCTGTTGTGGTGATTTTGTATTCAGTATTGGGTTCTTAACATAATTTTAATGAGCACTTTAGATATATATGAACTGCCAATAAAATACTCTATTGAATGCTTGATTTATTTTGGGTTCAGTATAAATGAATGAAACAATTCTATTCGCGTATGCATTATAGGTGATGTATCGAATTTACTTGAGTATGAATTAAATTATTTAAGGAATACTGTAGATTAATAGCACCTAAGTTGGGGACTTTATAATGTAAATTGTAAGCCTCATTGAAAAACATGACTACTTTGCACATGAATTGGAATTGATACTTATTTTGTGCCATGTATTAAAAGAGATTTATTGAATGTTTGGATGTGATTTGATTACACAAGATCCTTGATTAATTTTGATGTGTGATCAATTTAACAACTAGATTTCTTGCACGCCTTGAAAATGTAGAGGGGTGATTACTTAAGTAAATAAATCATTTGCGCGCTATGATATAAATGTTGATGAATTCCCCGTTATGAACAACGTTGATGTATAATGATATGTGTATAATATACTATTGCTTCCCTTAAATTGATGTATGATTGGTTGAGTAGATAGCTTGGTTTTTCCATGAGATAAATCTATACTTTGCTCTGGTGAAATGAATAATTAATAATTGATGAATGATTGAGTTATAAATTCACCTTTTGTGCTTCACTTTTTCTTAGGAGTAACAAAGGGTTGTTACATATGGTATCATAGTGGGTTGAACCCTACGACTATGGATCGTCACGCCTTCCACTATATTATAAAATTGATTAATAACTTAGCGCTATTTAAAATTTTAACCTATCCATGCAGTAATAAAGGTTAGAGGATGCATCAGAGGTTCAGAACGTGGTGCTAGGGGAGGAGGTGTGACACCTCCAGAAGAGCCCACGCCCTAGGGGTCTAACCCCTAAGGGGAAGAACAAGTCTTTGGGTAGGATCTGGTTGTTGTAAAAGATGAGGTCAGGGTGCATGTACCCCCTGAGGGTCCACAACACGCCCAAGCCAGTGCTGGTAGTGTTCATGGAGAACTCAATATGGTCAAGTTCTTGAGTTCTTGGGTGCCATAGGTGACGCAACCATTGAGGCATGTTTGGAGAACTTGGAAATGTGCTTCGCACTTTGCGGCTACACCTCCAACATGAAAGTATGCATGACAGTCTTTCAATTGAGCATGAGTGCTCCTCTATGGTGCAAGACGCTCCTACCACAAATGAACATGGTCATTGAAGAAGTTGTTGATGATTAAAATCGTAATGATGAATTCCACCCTCAAAGTATTGCTAAAAGCGTTATTATTTAACTATGCTAATAATATAATACTAGTAGGTGGGACCCCCCTGTAGACTAGAGGCACAAGGATAGACATATTACACATGTTTGGTTATTGTTGTGATGTTTCCTACACAATCCTACCTTTTTGATGATGCAATATTGGTTTCATTTGGTGTGATAATAAGTGGATAATGCATTATTGTGGAATTCTTTTGGTAATCACTTGCGACACAGAACAATTTCTATGGGTATGAGGATCATGTTTTTTACTGTTGATATGTTATAACCTTGTTACTAATTCTTTTCTTGATTACTTAGTCACATATATGCAAGGGATACTTAATGGTAACATGATCAAAACAAAGGGAAATTATTGAAAGGTTCTATATTTCAAAAAAAAGGGAAGAAACTATGTATTTGAGCTCTAATAAAAGACTATATGCAAATTTCAAATGAAATAATTATTGGATACTGGTGTTAGTCCTAGTTTTTATGCTATTTGTTTGGTTAATGGACTATGCAAACTTTATTAAAATTGAATGGAGGTGCATATAGAAATGTTGATATGGATTATTGTGTGGCTTTATGGCTAGGATTAACGTATGAAATCGCTCAGGTGACGCATTATGAAATAGATATGCTATCAGATCTTATGATGGATTGGCATTGATTGGCGACCCCACAGCCGCGCATATGCGCTCAATATACGAAGATATTGTGCGCGCGCGCTCAGTTTTAGTGGGTATGCTGCGCTTTTTAATTTTTTAGCCATTTTTGTATAGTTTTTGGCCCTTTTGCTATGCTGTGGATTTAATCCTTGTGCCATGAATGCCTGTTTTTCTGTGCTGATGATGCGGAGTTCTTGTCATCCTGTGCGGACGAATTTTCAGTGATAACAATATCTTTGTGATTTTTGAATAACCACCACTGTTAATTTAAACCTCCTCCCTTCTCTGCAAGTATTAGAGGCACCTATGTGCACTAGGTTATTTTAGTCTTATTGTTTTTACTCTCCTTGGGTGTTAACTATTGGTTATGTTTTCGGGACTTGGAGTAATAAGTAAGGATTGTATGGCTCACTCATGTGTCTTTTCAAAATGTCTTTTGGCCTGTGGTTGATATAATTCTCGGAATACCTTCATCTCTCTGTATTTTGTTTAAAATGTTAAACATGGTATTGTTGTCTCCATGCATTTGATTTTGACAGAGCTTGATTTGGACTCTGAATTGTCTTTTCTCTCCTCGGACACCTTCTTGGGTTGTCAAATATTGGTTATAAGTTAAATGGTTATGGAAGTGTTGAAATAAACATTTTCTCTCCTCGAGTCTCTGTCTGGTCCTTCTATGATAAAATTATTTGAACAAATAAAAATGAAAACGAGTGATTGCATACATGTAACGACCCTGCTCAAATAGATGTATAGGGATTATTAATTATAATTAATTTGATAATTTGATTGTCCTAATATGTTAATTAAACAATAATTATTTCTTAATAATATTAACTAATTAATTATTATTAATTACTTGTTCATATCTGTCAATGATTAATTAATTATTAATTGACTCATTAATTATTTGAGTAAAGAATTAAAGGGCTTAATAATTTAATTTATT
>ML784327.1:1062013-1072044 GCA_009831015.1 Picea engelmannii | reverse complement strand
AGTGCCATCAGTATCTCAAAGAATCCTGTTATGCATTCCAAGACCAAGCACATTCCCATCAAATATCATTTCTTACGAGAACAGGTGTTTGAGCAAAAGGTGAAATTGGAGTATGTTCCCTCCAAAGAACAAGTGGCTGATATCTTTACCAAGCCTCTACCCAGAGAAGCGTTCGAATATCTTCGACAAAAACTGGGAGTAGTCTCTGCCTTGTAGAGGATCATGTCTAATTAAGTACAGACATCTCATTTGGTTGATGCACTGGCTAAGGGGGAGCTTATTCAACAGATACAGCATGGTTTCAGGGGGAGCATGGTACTGTCCACTCTTTGCCATTGATGTCAAAGGGGGAGAAAGGAGTTTCGGGAACAAAGTCCAGTCTGAATGGACGAATGCTGAGGAGTGTTGAGTCTGAATGCAAGTGTTGCCATCAATGCCAAAGGGGGAGATTGTTGGCAAATATTGAACAAGCAACGAATGTGTGTTGATGGTTGTTGCCATTGATGGCAACAGCGGAGATGGAAGTATATGAAGGATAAAACCCCTTGGAGATTCGGACGTAAGAGTTCATGAGCTACAGCAGTAAAGAAAACACGCGCGGCAAGAACTTACAGAGAAGAAGGAAGACAGAGATCCAGTGACCGTTGGATTCCATTCAAATTTCCCAAAAGGCCGACAACCGTCAGATCTGCAGAAGTTGCGAAGGAGATAAGTCATCGGAGACTCGGGGATCGGGAGTTTATAATGTCCAATCCACTTGACATCGAAAACTCCGAAATCGCGATATGCGATTTCGCGAATTGATCGCAGCCGTTAAAACAAGAAGAGATCGGGACCATCCACTAGTAAACAGGAGGCATCATCGGAGTTTTGGGGATCAGGTTTTCAACATGAAAAGAAAACAGTGCAACGAAAATCCCGATTTCGCGATATGCGAAATCCTGACTGAATCTGCACCGTCAGATCAACATGAGATTTAAACCATTGTTCCAATTCACGACAGCAGACCACATTAGCAAGGGACACGTGGCACAACTAGGGAATGACAGGTGTCAGGAAGATTCAACACTTCAGGCACATGTAAGTCACGAATCAGAGTGACACGTGGCATGATCTAACACGTGTCAAACCACATGTGACATCAGCAGAGGCATCGACAAATCGAGAGTCTTGAGACTAAGGGTGCAAGGACTGCTGAACTCCGAACTGCGAGAAGAGACCACAGCCGTGGATCTCAAATAGGACGCGTGTCAAAGGTTCCAAGAGGAGTCGGCGTGGAATGACAGGTGGCATCCCACATCGCATATCAGGATATCGAAGATCCCGGGAGCAAGGAGTTCGTGCATCTCGAACTTGCGAACCCCGTAGCCCCGACGAGATAAGGTATTGGTCATGGGAGTTGGTCATATGAGCAGGAGCTGAGCCGGGAGGGCCAGCGTATGAAGAGATTCATCGGAGTTTCATGAATCGGGATATGGTAAGGATTGCAACATCGATCGAGACCGTCCATCTGAGGGACAGGTGTCGAAGATCAAGGTGCCGTCGGCATTTTGTTCATCGGGAAATCGACGATCCCGTTGACAAGAGTTTTGTGCAAGGAAGAATTGCGATCCGTGAAACCCCGATTAGTGGGGGACAACTGTCATCACAACAGAACAGGAGGACAGGTGGCAGGTGCCTCATCGAAAATCGGGAATCAGAGTTTTGTGAGTCCCGTGAACAATGGCATCAGATATCGTGAAATCGCGATACGCGATATCCCGATAGCCCCGACGGGGTAAGGTGTGACGGTCATATTGGCCGGGAGCTAAAGCCAGCTGGGCTAGTGCATGGAAAGTGACGTATTGGCATCAGGGATCGGGACTTTGAAATAACAAAGTCACTCGACATCAAAAACCTCGATTTCGCGAAATGCGAAATTGCGAAGTGAATCTAAACCGTCAAACCCAGAAATGATCAGGACCATTGATTTAAAAGGACACGCGTAGGTTTAATTCAAATTCTAAAAATAGAATCCCGATTTCCTCCGAGCAATAAATATGGGACCCGATGAGCGTTGAACGGGTTCTGGACCAATGGGCTTAAAAAGGGGTCGATGCTCTCGGCAGACATGTGCAGAGGACGCGGAGGCCATTTTCTGACAATAGGAATATCTAATGGTGCGTGAGGTCATTTGAGGAGGGAGCATGGCAGGTTTGAAGAGAGAGGAACCTCCCTGTGGCAGTCGGGCAGCAGATCTACATTGACAGAGAGATCTCAGTTGTGGGTTCTGCAACCACGAGATTAGAGGCATCTTCTCCAGGTTTATTGAGTTATTTAATATGTGTCCTTTGGTAACTACCTGAAAATCTGTAGATCTGTGTTTACTCTTGAAATAATTTCTGTTACTGTCATAACCACTAGATGAAACTTCCTGATCCAGTGTGAAAATTAATGAAACGTGGTCAGCAGTGAGTATGAGGGTTAAACCCTTCAGCAGTAGCAATTTGCCAGTAGAAAATGGTGCTATCTTCAGGGGGTTGAAGCTCCCTTCCAGGAAAGGCTGGTAAACGAGAGAAGGTTGTAGCCTTCTGCAGGTAGAAGCCTGCGTACTAGTATGAGACTGCACTAGTACATTGTTGTAGAATGTTTTCTTAATAATAATCATTGAAGACAGAGACAACAGCAGCGGTGGTTTTCTCCCGATTTGGGTTTCCACCTTAAATCCTGGTGTGCATGTGTCCTATTCATCTGTGTTAGTTTATTTTGTTGAATTACTGTTTAAAGAGACATATGATGAATGAAGAAACCCATAATAAGATTTCTGGATGCACTACTGTTTTCATACGAATATTTTTCAGTGAAAGAAAAGTTAAAAATTATTGATAGCTCAAATACTGATTCACCCCCCCCTCTCAGTATTTTTCCAACATCCACTTCGTTCTTTGGTGAAGAAATGTGGGTGTGTCAAGGGATCGATTCTCCTACTCAATACAAGCTCACAAAAAATTAATAATGAAAACATTAAAATGATAGTAATGAGAAAATATCATTATACTATTATAGTAAGAAGGCAACACAAGAATGCGATAATGTGATATACAAAGGTTTTAACAAGTACAAGCTTTGGGTTTCATGGATAAAGATAAATGTAACGTAGTTTAGGTGAGAGGATTCCTTTGGGCCATCGGAGCCATGGCCTCTCACCTGGTAAACCCATTAACCATCAACGTCCTTTATTCTTCCCCTCTTGGAGAGCATAATGGAGGCAGTCGAGGTGATGCATTTGACTAGAAAACAACTCCGTCCTACTGGCAGGTACCTATTTTCTGCTCAGTTTTCATTGAAAGTGCTTGTAATAGCTGAAAATTCACAGCGGACACTACACATAACATCAATCCCTGAGCCTCAGTTATCCAATAAACTATCAACAACGCCCACACTAGGTGTTGAGAGACGAGTTGGAAAGATTCCATAGGTGGACTATATATGCAGTAATCCACGAAAGAGGAGCCCATGAGGGCGTTGGTCCTTACACAGGCCCGACACCATTCCTCATATCTCATCATCCAACATCATACAGCCTCAGGTCAAGCAACAATATACAACCCAACGCGCAAGCAAGTCACACATTACCAAGCATACGACCCAAGTCCAAGAGCCTAGTGCATCCATTGCCAATCTCCTTGCATAGCCTCGAGTCCTTCATCATGTCACTAGCGCACTATATCGTCGAAGACCAAGCACAAAATTTTGGAATTAAATAAATTAGGTTTCTATAAATAAATTGTTTTGGAATTAAATAATTTTATTTACCTTACTGGACCACGTCCTCCTTGAAGCGCACGTCGAAGCCAGCGGTGGCACCAGGCAAAGTCTCAGTTGAGGGCAGGAAAGAGAGTGAGGTGGCAGTGGAGGTTCAGGATTAGAATTGGAGGCTTCTCCTTCTCCTCCTTCTCCTCCTTCCTGCTCGAGATCATCGATGACAAGCCCCCGATGGTAGTCGAAGCTAGGGTCGGGATTGGAATTAAAGGATCCTTTTCCTCCCTGCTTAAGATCCACGCAAATATCTCGGGCTGTCTTGAAAATATTCTCCAGCCTGAGGGTGCTCATAGGCGGGATGCTTGCCGCGGCCTGGGCGGATCTGGGCAAAGAAGAACTGCCTGTGGCCTCATCAACGAGGAACTCTGAGAAGATCTTCACTCGTAGCAACTACACCATCTGATCCACCCTGTCACAAGCAACCGCAAGCAGATCCCAATGCTACTTCAAGTTTTCGAGTGCATCGTCTGTGTTGGGTGTCTCTGCAGTGTCTAAGGATTGCCTGGTTTTCAAAACTTTCATCGCGACTGCAATAAATTCATCGTGGGCTTTCTCTAACTTCTCTATTGAGTTTATTAGTGACTCTTCTATGGTATCCAGGGGCGAGTCTAGTGAGGGGCGAGTCATTACACAAACTGCTCAAGCCAACACAAACGCAGATTCAAACAAGCCGAACAGTCAATCCAGAATAGTCCAGAACCAAAAAAAAAAAACAAAAAAAAAACCCTGGAAATACAAGTCTACGAGTTAATGAAAAACAACACACATAATACAAGCCAACGACCAATGCCAGAAGACATCACCTGACAAACGAGGAGGAGAAGCCATGAGAGAAGGCCATGGCGGCCGACCGCGTAACCAAAACCCTTGCAAGAAGAAATATAGAAATTAGGGTTAAGGAATAGTTTAGGGTTTAGGTCGGGGGGGCACTGGAGGAAGCAAGGAAGGCACGTGGAATCCATGTGTGCCCACACTTGTTGTTAAATTATTTTAATTTTTTTTTTCTCTTATTTATAATTTTTTTTTTTATGTGTGTTCGTCTAAATTTTTTTTTATTATTTTAGTGTAAAAATAATTTAGGTTAATTTAGTTTGAATTAATTTAAAGTTAATTTAGGTTATTTAGTATAAAAATAATTTTTAAAGATAATTAAGTAACTTTAAAATTATTAGTGTAATTAAGAATCTTTGAAAAAAAAATTAAATTAAATTAATTGTGTATTTAGTGTAAAGTTAAACTGCATTAAAGTTAATTAAAATGCTAGAGGGTCTATGGGTTTTGAACCCAAGACCACCCACCAAGCGAAGCGCCTTAAGAAATGACCAAACACCAATGCGCCCCACATATCACTTTTACAAATAAATTCACATATAAATAGTTTAATTATCAATAGTAGCAAAGTACTATCCCGAAGAATAATCTTCGAGTATCCAAGTGCCAAGCTCACGAGACCATACACACAACTCATCGAGGCAAGTTCCAAGTCCCTCCACTCCATTCCACCAGCCAAATTCAAACACTAAGCTTCAATACATCGCCTCAGGCTCACTACATCATACGACCACAAGTCAGGGAGCAATACATAACCACAACGCACAAGTGCTAAGTTCCAATGTCGAAAGCCACTCTACAATCCTTAAAGACTCGCACTTGCAGCCACCGAGATAAAAAATTCAATGCATATGTACAATGCACCAAGGAAATATCACGAGGCTAGCATCGAAGGATAATTAGTTGTAAGTGAAAATTTTAAAGGACTTAGACTAGGACAAGCGAGAAGGAGGCGGCTTACACATTGGGAAAGTAAGCAAGAAGAATTGGTGAGTATGGCGCAAGGCTAGCATAGCTACCGGGTGAGGGATTCAATATTTTTCTTGGAATAAATCAAGCTTAGACGCTTTAAACCTAACCTAGCCAATCCCCTAAAGAGAGTAATGTCTGTTTACAAACAAGTAAAAGAAACTTACGCCTAACCCTGTTTTCTCGTTTAAGTAGCACCAATTTGAAACGTCCTTGAACTCACCCTGACAACTTTGGTTGATGTAGGTTAAATAATACAGGATAGTTAGGACTCGAGAGAGTCAAGGCAGAGGAGCATCGTCCCAGGCACCACCAACACCACCAGCACTACCACCACAATCGCTTGAACTAGCTCTCATACTGCGCTCGTTGGAGGCCATAAATGAGACTTTAAAGGGGCGACAACTAGCAGGGACTGAAGTGGAACCCCCACCATCTTGAATGGGTAATCCAGAAGCATCAAGGTATTTAGGGGGAGGACCTCCACCCAAATACATCACTCGATAATTGCAGGAGATCAAACTTTCGAAGTTTTCCGAGGGTCACGCCAGTGAACACGCGGAAGTATGGTTGGAAAGCATGACAAGGTGTTTTGCCTTAAGGGACTATGCATCCAACTCAAAGGCAAAGATCACAATTTTTCAGTTAAGAGACAACGCCTTGAACTGGTGGGGCAACCTGGAAAGACAACTGCATCTTACCCCAGACACAGTATCTTGGGAACTTTTCGAGGAGAGGTTTCGAAGGAAATATCTTCCAGCGTACTACGAGGAAAAACAGGTAGGGGAATTTCATGCCTTAGTACAGGGAAACAAAATTGTAGAAGAATATGAGATCAGATTTATGGAATTGGTCAAATATGTTTCGTATATGGATAATGACCAACGACAGGTAGAGTGCTTTGTCTATGGAATGAACCCTAAGATCAGAGATATGGTGCAGATGTGGAAACCGTCTTCAGTAGCAGAAGCTATGGAAAATGCACGTTACGTGGAGGAACACATGAACTTGAATGGAGGTATGAGGTCAACCTTTCCGCATCATCCTGGATTCGTCGGGAAGGCCCCTAGGACATTTCCCAGGGGAGGGGGCTCAAGGCCACCTCCATATGGTAACAGAGTCACACCAAGGACAATAGCCGTAGGGATTTCAATAGTAGCGAGTGAAGCATCTCATTCATCGCCAACGACGTAGACAGGTCCACAACCATCTCAGGGAACAACTAGTAGGGGCAGGGGTTCCAGGGGAAGGAACTCACTTCAGAGATAGTCACATAATAGTGTGCAGGTTCAATCTAATGTTACCTATTGGGGGTGCGGAGGACCCCATTACTAGCATGACTGCCCATAGTTACAATTAGGGTTCGTGCATAGAGAAGGAGAGGCACTGATGGGAAGAGAAAGTAGCAGCCACCATATTTACATAGCGGTTAATAATCGCCAGGACGAACATCAATCCACGGTGGTGGAGTCATCAGGTATGCTAAATCATATCAACGTTAAGATTTTATTTGATTCTGGTGCTACATATAGTTTCAATTCACCATCTGCATTAGAAAAGAGTGGGCTGGTAGCCAACGAGCATGATGACTTTAAACAAGTCGAGATGGCTTTGGGGGAAAAACAAGCAGTAGGACCTAGTGTTGATAATTGCATAGTATACCTAGGAGTGTGTACTACTAGGTTGAAGGTATACGTCACTTATCTCAGGGCGTATGACCTAACACTATTACATTTGGGTCAAATTCTAACGGTGTGTTCGACGCAATTGCCACTTTCTATTGTCGGAAGATTGACAAACCTCAGACCCCCTCAAATGTCGTTTCACAGGACATCATTTTTCCGACGACCTAGTTTTCGTCTGTATTGTGACGTTATATGACACCACGTGTCATCATAAATTGGATTTTCCAGCCCCATATTGACGTCGTAATACCGACGTGTCAAACGTGGCAAATCCAACGTTTCAAACGTGGCAAGTGAGACATTGCAAACGTGGCAAGACTGACGTTTCAAATGTGGCAAGTGAGACGTTGCAAACATGGAAAGACCGACATTTCAAACATGGCAAGTGAGACGTTGCAAACGTGGCAAGTGAGATGTTTCAGACATGGCAAGAGAGATGTTTCAAAGGTGGAAAAAAAGATGTTCTTAAGGTGGCAAGAGAGACGTTTCAGAGGTGGCAAGAGAGATGTTCTGAAGGTGGCAAGATCGACGGGACGAGGTATTAGCTCCGACGTGGTTTCTATGGGAGAAACACTCTTGGAAATGGAAAGAATGATGTACGTCAGGTGGCAACAACGACGACCAGGAGTTACTAGCTCCGACGTGGTTGTTATGGGAGCGACAATCTTGGAGGTGGAAAGAGAGATGTTTTGGACATGGCAATAGCGACGGGAAGAGAGTGAAATATGTCACAATTGCCACCTTTGTGTAGGTATTTAAAAAAAAAGTACAATATCTATATCAAGACCTAATAGTCATTCCAAGCCCAAAGGAGGAGTAAGTCATATAGGTGTCACCTAGTGACAGTATACATGGAAATTTCTTCCTGCTTCATTAACATTTTCTTCAAAATTAAATTTACGACAATGAAAAGACAAAACGTATTTGCAACCTTCAATGCACACTTTAGCTTCTGTCACTTCAACATCCACGCTATCTCGCCTTTCACTCTCAAGCCAAGTGGGAGATTGCATCTCCATTTCATTTAAGTTCAAAGCTTCACCATCATTTATGACAACAATTTCTTCATAAGGATGGTCTTTTAATTCAGCCAAATGATGCAGAACATGAGGCACACATTCACTCAACAATTCTGATACATATTTTGATCAATCTGCATCATTGACAGATTGTTGTTCATTGTTGATGAATAGACAAATATCTTCTTCTTGAAGCTATGCTTCATCTTGTTCTTCAAGCTTTGATTCACCTTCAACATTTTGCATAGCTAGTACCTGAGAACAAGTCATAATCATAACATCTTCTTCCTGCACACTATGAACTCTAATGTTTGGGACTTCAGCAACACTTAATTCCTCACTATCATCATCCATCCATTCTGATTTATGGCTGTATTGTTCCTTTTCTGCCAAGAAACTTCATATTCTCCAGGTTTTCCTCAAGAATTCATGAATATTGTTTCAAATGTCAGCATTGAATCAATGCCTCCTTCCTGAAGACACAATGGTATTGGGATTCTCTGACATCCCCACACGAGGTCTTTGAAAAAAATCTTCATCATCATATCCTCATGTTGAAGTTCAAAATTTTCTGCAAAGGTATAGAAATCCTCAAGGTGATGTTTTGCAGAATCACCATTTCCATCAAGTCTTGGGAGAAAATCTAGCCATTTTGAGGTAGCAGGAAGCAGATTTGGATATCCGTGAATCGTAATGAAATTTAAAGAGGCGTAACTCCTAGCCAATAACTTTTCAAAACTCATTTTTCAACATTTCAACTACCAATAGTAACAATACAGAAATTAAATCATACCTTTATTATGGAGTCACCAAAAGAGTGTTGAAAGGTACTTCTTCTCTTTGATGTCACTAGTGAGAAACTTCGACAATAGAAAAGAAGAACAACTCAATCCTCATTGGAGTCACCAGATGAGCCAAAAGATCTTCAACATATATAACTCTTCAAAGTTGTTGTAGCAGATCTACTGATTTCAAGGACATATCCTTGTCTTTGGCAGGTGCTCCAATTTTGTTTACATCTAAACGTGCATTGTAGTAGTCAGTGGAGACTCAGTGAAACTCTAGACCTAAGTCACTTGACATGTCCAAAAGGGGCCAAGTGTCTGTATCCGCAGTGTCCATGTGAAGACACGTTGCGGTACGTGTCAGACATGTGATCAAGATGTGTCATGAGTACAGGACACGTCACCAAACCATGTTGGACACCTTTCTGAGAATGTGTCACGATTTTCAGACATGTGCCCTGTGTAAAGTATCCCACGGGAGATAAAAAGAGTTTTGTTTTGTGATTTTAGTTGTTCATTTGACATTTGAACCAGTGTTAGATCTGACCACTTTTGATGAGGACAATGAGGAGCCTCTTGATGAGTCATCCTCCACACCAACAGATGGAGCAATAGAGCTTGGATTGGGCATAGAGGAGGATGAGGATGGAGGATAGGACAGTGGTAGTGATGCTGATTATGACATGGAGGAGGACTATTGACACTGACGGTGACTCTAATATCTATGAGATATGAGATTGCTACCTATTTTGTATCTAGATTCTATTATCTTGTATTTTGGAGTGGAATTCCCTCAGGATCTATGTAATACATTTTTATTTTGATGACTTAAAGACTAAAGTTAATGAGAAATCTGCAAACTGCTATTTAGTATTTATGGTTCTATTTTATGGTTCATTCACATTGGTTCTAAATTCTAATGTTACATGTATCATATCATT
>ML784327.1:1044039-1058530 GCA_009831015.1 Picea engelmannii | reverse complement strand
TGAAAAGAAGGGTCACGGGAAGACAAAGAAGGACACTGGAAAATGGTGCGATTTCCACAAAAGCCCCTGGCACAACACCGATGAATGTCGCTCAAAACAGTCATTGGTGGCCGAGATCAAAGAGAAGGAGCCGAACCCTGATTCAGAATCTAATTCTGAAAATAATGGTAAAGGACAGATCATTGATGTAGACCCCACTGTTATTGTCGCGACCCCAGCAATTCAACCAGAAGAACCAACAGATCCTGAAGAGTGGGAGTTCCTTTTTCATTCATAGATGTGGGTGAAGGGGACCCCACTGCATTTTATTGTTGATAGCGGAAGCCAGAAGAACCTCATCTCAGCAGAGGTCATCAAACAGTTGGGATTGTCGACAACACCACACCCACAACCATACAACATCGGGTGGCTTCGACAAGGACGAGATCTCCGTGTCAACCAACAGTGTCGATTGTCATACGACATCCAACCCTTCAAGGATGAGGTATTATGTGATGTTTCCCCACTGGATATCTGTGATGTTCTCTTGGGCCAACCATATATTTGGAGACGTCATGTTGTTTATGAGTCTCGACCCCGTAGTGTCATTGTTACTTTGGGGGGTCATCTCTAAAAAATACCAGAGGTAGTTCCGACTATGTTCCACCGAAAAAGTGTCGCAAGGTAGTATCGCATACTGCAAAATTCAACTTCTTCACAATCTGTTCAAAAGGATAACAAAAGGACACTGTAACCAATACAGCCTTGCCCCAAGTACCTTCTATCCAACAGAAGCAGGTCGACAAGGCTGCAGCAAAGTGCAAAGATTCCTTTTTCACATCGTCCTCTCATGTATCTTGACTTGTTGAGCAACCTCAACCGCAACAGTTTCATGACATATTTCCACAAACTAGCAGCGCGACGTCTCTAGAAAGACAAGCATCTCACCAAGATGCATTCAACAAATGCTTTTCCCTCTCCCCCGGAAACTCAACGCAATGGAGACCATTTCTGCCTCGGGAGGGAGGATTGATCCAGGTGGATATCGGTGGCCACCCACCTTTTCCAAATGGCTCAAAACAACTTTCTGGCAATTTTGGCAATTTACTATTTTTAGCAGGTTTTAACTTCTGTGGCCATTTTGAGGATCCAAATGAAGGTTTTTCGAGATCAAGGTTTTAAATGATATCCAAAGGCATGATTGAGACCCCAAAATGAATCTACTCGATGATACCTTTGCAACGAGCTATCACACGCCTAAAATGGAGATCGTATGCAAATGTTACAACCCCGGGAAGTTGATGCGCCAACTTACCCAAACGAGGCCCACATGACTTTTGGCGCTTCATCTCCTAGGGTTAGGTTTTTGGATGTCTAGGAATTTTGGCATTCCCGTTTATTGTAAAATGGCCTTCAAAGCCTCATTGTAATCATGTTCTTGTGAATGCGAGTAGCTGTCACATCTCTTCTTAGAGATAAGCTGCCACCATTCTAGCGAGTCTTTCACTCTGTATTTTTATAGTCTCTGTACATTTATTTCATTAATAGAAATCATGTATTACTGTATATCTGTGTTTATGGTTGAACTCTGATACATTTCTGTTATATTATTGAACATCTGTGATATCTCTGTGCATTTCTTTATTATATCTCCGATCTCATTTCGTGCCAAAAATAATCTGGATCATTCATGCAGACTAGGACTGAACTGGCCAAATCTGTATGGTTCATGCATAGACTAGTGGTTTCAATGACTGCTGGATAAGTAAAAATTAGAACCCTTTTTAGACAGTGCGCCCCACATGATGTGGCACTTAACTAGCAGCACAAAACAACCTTCTCAAACCACCACATGTTTATCTCTTGTTAAGAAATAGTGTGCAACTTCTCCTTTAATCTTGATCTCATACTTGTTGGATGCTTGCATGAATGAGAATCGGTCATGAGTTTTCATTCATACCTATTCTAACCTCCAAACCAAAAGAATCTATTGGAAACTAGAATTCAACCCCCTTTTGCATACTTCTCTCCATGAAATAAAAGATAAGGCCATCTTTAGTATTGTGCCTTTATTGTCCATTGATATCATGAATCTTGAGGGATTGATCTAACACATGCCTTCTTTATGCTAACACTAGGGGGGTATCCCTATCTCTGCCTATGACCTATGGATTGGGTCAACGGACAAATGAAGTACACAAAGGCAGAACTAGCAATTCTATGGAGGGATCCAAAGACTAGTGCCTGCCATGGGCCGTGATGTCAAATAGAAACAAGAGCCCATAGCAGTGCAACTCTAGACACAACGCCCATTGTCACCTTGACGTTCATTTCTCTTGCTTCGGGTTGGTTCATGCTAAAACTAAGGGGGTATCCCTAGCTCTGCCTATGACCTATGGATTGGGTCAATGGGTAGATGAAGTACACAAAGGTAAAACTCACAATTCTATGGAGGCATATGGAAGATGAGTGCTTGCCATGGGCCATGGAATCAAATAGAAACAAGAGGTTGTGTTTGTGTGGTAATGGAGAACTATAGTGAGGCATCCTACAAAGGATGAATGTCACTAGAGAAATGTGACTCGAACCTAGTGATCAACGCTGAAAAGATAGCCCTATCTTGGTTGTTCAAATCCAATCAAAGGGAAATTTCTTTTCCCTACCAACACTTGGGGTTTGGATTCTTGGAATAACCACTCATATTTGCAAACAAATTCAGTAAACCAACAAAGAAACATCCACAAAATCTCATAAAACTGACTCAATTACATAAAATGAGAAGACTGGAGACATTAATGACACAATTCAATACACAATAAAAGAGAGAGTTTACAGATCAAGTGTTCAAATTTTTATTATTTATCAGGACCTTTGGCAATTACAAGTAAATCTGAGATTCAATCTCAGGGGATCCAATCCTGTTACAATTAAGTTTTCTCATTTTATAGAAGTCTGCCTCCTTGAAAAATGCACCCTAGGTATGAGAATGGATGTGCAAGCTGTCCAAAATAGAATAGAAATGAAGTGTAACTGTCGAATTCAGTGTGCCCTGCATCTGTGAATGCATGTTATCCATCAAACTGATTTGTCATTGTCCCTTGAGATACACTGATAATCTGGTAAATATGGACATGCAACTACCTTTACTACCTGTTGTTCATTGATTTCTTACATGCGCCAATCTGCTCATGAGTGGAGGATACTCACTGGAAATAAAAAATAGAATCAAGGTATAATTCTGGAAGGGTGGGCTCATCCCTTGGTAGTGATTGTGACATGCCTTATCCCACTTCATGCAAACTAGTACTGAACTGGCCAGATCTGTATGGTTCATGCATAGACTAGTGGTTTTAATGACTGCTGGATAAGTAAAAATTAGAACCCTTTTTAGACAGTGTGCCCCACATGATGTGGCACTTAACTAGCATCACAAAACAAGCTTCTCAAACCACCACATGTTTACCTGCTGTTAAGAAATGGTGTGCAACTTCTCCTTAATCTTGATCTCATACATTTTGGATGCTTGCATGAATGAGCATCAGTCATGAGTTTGCATTCATACCGGTTGTAACCTCCAAACCAAAAGAATCTATTGGAAACTAGAATTCTCCATGAAATAAAAGATAAGGCCATCTTAAGTACTGTGCCTTTATTGTCCATTGATATTATGAATCTTGAGGGATTGACCTAACACGTGCCTTCTTTATGCTAACACTAGGGGGGTAGCCCTATCTCTTCCTATGACCTATGGATTGGGTCAACGGACAAATGAAGTACACAAAAGAAGAACTAGCAATTCTATGGAGGGATCCAAAGACTAGTGCCTGGCATGGGTCGTGATGTCAAATAGAAACAAGATCCCACGGCGGTGAAACTCTAGACACAACGCCCATTGTCACCTTGACGTTCATTTCTCTTGCTCCGGGTTGGTTCATGCTAACACTAAGGGGGTATCCCTAGCTCTGCCTATGACCTATGGATTGGGTCAATGTGTATATGAAGTACACAAAGGTAAAACTCTCAATTCTATGGAGGCATCTGGAAGATGAGTGTCTGCCATGGGCCATGGAATCAAATAGCAACAAGAGCTTGTGTTTGTGTGGTAATGGAGAACTGCAGTGAGGCATCCTACAAAGGATGAATGTCACTAGAGCAATGTGACTGAAACCTAGTGATCAACGCTGAAAAGATAGCCCTATCTTGGTTGTTCAAATCCAATCAAAGGGAAATTTCTTTGCCCTACCAACACTTGGGGTTTGGATTCTTGGAATAACCACTCATATTTGAAAACAAATTCAGTAAGACAACAAAGAAACATCCACAAAATCTCATAAAACTGACTCAATTACATAAAATGAGAAGACTGCAGACATTAATGACACAATTCAATACACAATAAAAGAGAGAGTTTACAGATCAAGTGTTCAAATTTTTATTATTTATCAGGACCTTTGGCAATTACAAGTAAATATGAGATTCAATCTCAGGGGATCCAATCCTGTTACAGTTAAGTTTTATCATTTTATAGAACTCTTCCTCCTTGAAACTGCACCCTGGCTATGAGAATGGATGTGCAAGCTGTCCAAAATAGAATAGAAATGAAGTCTAACTGTTGAATTTAGTGTGCCCTGCATCCGTGAATGCATGTTATCCATCAAATTGATTTTTCATTGTCCCTTGGGCTACACTGATAACATGGTAAATACGAACATGAAACTACCTTTACTACATGTTGTTCACTAATTTCTTGCATGCACCAATCTGCTCATGAGTGGAGGATACTCACTGGCAATCAAAAATAGAAACAAGGTATCATTCTGGAAGGGTGGGATCATCCCTTGGGAAGTGATAGTGACATGCCTTATCCCACTTCATTGATCTATGTGGATATCGGTGGCCACCCACTTTTTCCAAATGGCTCAAAACAACGTTCTGGCAATTTTGGTAATTTACTATTTTTAGCAGGTTTTAACTTCCGGGGCCATTTTGAGGGTCCAAATGAAGGTTTTTTGAGATAAAGGTTCTCAATGATAACAAAAGGAATGATTGAGCCCCCAAAATTAATCTCCTCAATGATACCTTTCCAACGATCTATCACACACCTAAAACAGAGATCGTATGCAAAAGTTACGACCCCGGGAAGTTGATGCGCCAACTTACCCAAACGGGGCCCACATGACTTTTGGCGCTTCATCTCCTAGGGTTAGGTTTTCTAATGTCTAGGACTTTTGGAATTCCCATTTATTGTAAAAAGGCCTTCATAGCCTCATTGTAATCATCTTCTTGCGAATGCGAGTAGCCGTCACATCTCTTCTCAGAGATAAGTTGCCACCATTCTAGCGAGTCTTTCACTTTGTATTTTTACAGTCTCTGATACATTTATGTTATATTATTGAATATCTGCGATATCTCTGTCCATTTCTTTATTATATCTCCGATCTCATTTCGTGCCGAAAATAATCTGGATCAGTGGTATCAAAGCAGGTTGCTCTTGATCATTTTTTTAGTGCATGTCCCCGACGAGGTATGAGTATAGAAAGTTGGGTCTTGAGATTGTCTATCTTGAAGACAATCGCTCTCACACACCCAAGAAACCCTCAATGGCGGAAGAAAAGAAAAACAATGGAGTAGACAATCCTATCAATCTGTTGCTTGAGCAAGCTCTCACGCGACAGAGAGACAAAATGATGGAGAATTTTTCCCACATCCTTCAACGCCTGCAGATAGCATCAAGTGCATCTTCATCAAGTGGCCACTTTGGAGGCACCTCGCCTTTCAAGGTACAAGTTAATTTTTATATTCCTGTATTTGAAGGACAGATAGATGCAGAATCCCTAGAAAAATGGTTAACTATGCTAGAAGGTTATTTCTTTGTTCACAATTTTTCTGACAAAGAAAAGATCACCTTCACACTCCTTAAATCTCTCCCTCATGTCAAACATTGGTGGGAAAATTACTGGGAGAAAATTTCCACAGAGGAGTCTGGAATATATGGGGTCGATCCCACTTGGGATTTTTTTGTGGATGCGATAAAGGAACAATATTACCCTGTTGGCAACTATGAGGACCAGTACATGAAATGGACCACACTGTGGCAAGAGAGAGGCCAAGTAGTTATGGAGTTCACCAATACCTTCCATACCTTGCACACCAAGCTGGGTATCAAAGACTCCGAATGACATTTGGTTCTGAAATACCATGGGGCTCTACACATATACATCCAAACTTAAATGGATTTTCTAGAAATCTCATCACTCGGTGTTGCCTATCGATATGATGTTAAAATCGAGCAGAAGTTTAAGCACCAGAACAAACGGGATTTTGTTTCTGCAAATCCACAACAACCAAAGTATGACAAAGAAACCCCTAACAATCAGTCTCCCGAAAAGCCACATGAAAAGAAGGCTCACGCGAAGACAAAGAAGGACACTGAAAAATGGTGTGATTTCCACAAAAGCCCCTAGCACAACACCGATGAATGTCACTCAAAACAGTCATTGGTGGCCGAGATCAAAGATAAGGAGCCAAACCCTGATTCAGAATCTAATTCTGAAAATAATGGTAAAGGACAGATCATTGACACAAACCCCACAGCTATCGTCGCGACCCCAGCAATTCAACTAGAGGAACCAACAGATCCTGAAGAGTGGGAGTTCCTTTTTCATTCATAGATGTGGGTGAAGGGGACCCCACTGCATTTTATTGTTGATAGCGGAAGCCAAAAGAACCTCATCTCAGCAGAGGTCATCAAACAGTTGGGATTGTCGACAACACCACACCCACAACCATACAACATCGGGTGGCTTCGACAAGGACGAGATCTCCGTGTCAACCAACAGTGTCGATTGTCATACGGCATCCAACCCTTCAAGGATGAGGTATTATGTGATGTTTCCCCACTGGATATCTGTGATGTTCTCTTGGGCCAACCATATATGTGGAGACGCCATGTTGTTTATGAGTCTCGAACCCGTAGTGTCATTGTTACTTTGGGGGGTCATCTCTAAAAAATACCAGAGGTAGTTCCGACTATGTTCCACCTAAAAAGTCCCGCAAGGTAGTATCTCATACTGCAAAATTCAACTTCTTCACAATCTGTTCAAAAGGATAACAAAAGGACACTGTAACCACTACAGCCTTGCCCTAAGTACCTTCTATCCAACAGAAGCTGGTCGACAAGGATGCAGCAAAGTGCAAAGATTCCTTCTGCACATCGTCCTCTCATGTATCTTGACTTGTTGAGAAACCTCAACCGCAACAGGTTCATGACATATTTCCACAAACTAGCAGCGCGACGTCTCTAGCAAGACAAGCAGCTCACCAAGATGCATTCAACAAATGCTTTTCCTTTTCCCCCGGGAACTCAATGCAATGGAGACCATTGCTTCCTCGGGAGGGAGGATTGATCCAGGTGGATATCAGTGGCCACCCACCTTTTCCAAATGGCTCAAAACAACTTTCTGGCAATTTTGGCAATTTACTATTTTTAGCCGGTTTTAACTTTTGGGGCCATTTTGAGGGTCCAAATGAAGGTTTTTCGAGATAAAGGTTTTAAATGATATCCAAAGGCATGATTGAGACAGCAAAATGAATCTCCTCGACGATACCTTTCCAACGAGCTATCACACGCCTAAAATGGAGATCGTATGCAAAAGTTACGACCCCGGGAAGTTGATGCGCCAACTTACCCAAACGAGGCCCACATGACTTTTGGCGCTTCATCTCCTAGGGTTGGATTTTTGGATGTCTAGGAATTTTGGCACTCCCGTTTATTGTAAAACGGCCTTCAAAGCCTCATTGTAATCATCTTCTTGCGAATGCGAGTAGCTGTCACATCTCTTCTTAGAGATAAGCTGCCACCATTCTAGCGAGTCTTTCACTCTGTATTTTTACAGTCTCTGTACATTTATTTCATTAATAGAAATCGTGTATTACTGTATATCTGTGTTTATGGTTGCATCTCTGATACATTTCTGTTATATTATTGAGCATCTGTGATATCTCTGTGCATTTCTTTATTATATCTCCGATCTCATTTCGTGCCAAAAATAATCTGGATCATTCATGCAGACTAGGACTGAACTGGCCAAATCTGTATGGTTCATGCATAGACTAGTGGTTTTAATGACTGCTGGATAAGTAAAAATTATAACCCTTTTTAGACAGTGCACCCCACATGATGTGGCACTTAACTAGCAGCACAAAACAACCTTCTCAAACCACCACATGTTTATCTGCTGTTAAGAAATGGTGTGAAACTTCTCCTTTAATCTTGATCTCATACTTGTTGGATGCTTGCATGAATGAGAATCAGTCATGAGTTTTCATTCATACCTGTTCTAACCTCCAAACCAAAAGAATCTATTGGAAACTAGAATTCAACCCCCTTTTGCATACTTATCTCCATGAAATAAAAGATAAGGCCATCTTTAGTATTGTGCCTTTATTGTCCATTGATATCATGAATCTTCAGGGATTTATCTAACACATGCCTTCTTGATGCTAACACTAAGGGGGTATCCCTATCTCTGCCTATGACCTATGGATTGGGTCAACAGACAAATGAAGTACACAAAGGACCTTTGGCAATTACAAGTAAATCCGAGATTCAATCTCAGGGGATCCAATCTTGTTACAGTTAAGTTTTCTCATTTTATAGAACTTTTCCTCCTTGAAAACTGCACCCTAGGTATGAGAATGGATGTGCAAACTGTCCAAAATAGAATAGAAATGAATTGTAACTATTGAATTCAGTGTGCCTTGCATCTGTGAATGCATGTTATCCATCAAACTAGTTTTTCATTGTCCCTTGGGCTACACTGATAATCTGGTAGATATGGACATGCAACTGCCTTTACTACCTGTTGTTCACTGATTTCTTGCATGCGCCAATCTTCTCATGAGTAGAGGATACTCACTGGAAATAAAAAATAGAAACAAGGTATAATTCTGGAAGGGTGGGATCATCCCTTGGGTAGTGATAGTGACATGCCTTATCCCACTTCATGCAGACTAGGACTGAACTGGCCAGATCTGTCCTAGTGGTAAGAGTAGTAGACTAGGACTGAACAGGACTACAAAAGGAGGGAAAATCAGTCCTAGTGGTAAGAGTAGCAGTTCACGTTCTCCTTCTAAAAGAAACTCATGAGGGTTGGAGAACATTAGACCTTGTACAGGTAAAATTGTGCTCTTCCTTGACTGTTCCATCTTTCTAGTTTAGTTACTACAATGTCATTGATTTTCCTCTATTCATTGTAGGTCCCCTGAAGATAACTGGTATATATGAACTCTTGCTGGCGATACTTTTAAACCAATTAATATTTTCCTGTGTGAGAATAACGAGGACCAATTTTTTGCATTTGTAAATTAATCTGCATCTGAATATTCCCCTTTCTTTCTTGTGTGGTAAGGAAAGGACTTCGGACTTTGTATTAATGGGTGTTATGATTTATTTTTCTTTTTACCATTTTCATTTTGACAATCTTGATTGTTTTATCAATTAGTCTGGCTACTTGATCTTAGATACTTTTTCTGGCGATTCACATGCAACTTGTGACAAACAAACTTTTTGGTTCACATGCTTCCTTTAATGTAATTGAATCAAATCCCAATGGTATTTTCAAGTTTCCCTTGGAACTTCTTTGACTGTTCAAATGTCAAGCATAACTGTTTGACCTCCGATGTGCAATCCAGACAGTTGCTTTTGAAATCATGTCCATCATGTGTGATATATTTCTTTAGTTGTTTAGCTTTTAGTTCATGCTTGGGCTTTCATTCATGATGAGTTAGAACTTAATAATCAACAAGTGAAATAAGATATCCCAATACACAATATCAACCCAAGAGTCCAAGAGAGTATAGTGGAGAAACCGTGAAAACTCTACTCTTACTAATAAGCTCAATTTATATTCAAGTGATGTCTAGCAACATGTTTACAAATGAGGCTAAGCCTTGACTATATATAGGAGTGGGGTTGAATTAGTTTCCCCCAAATCCACAAGTGTGGGACCACAGATGGTCTAAATTGGATCTTAATAATTGGAAACTTCACAATGATTGATGCAGATGAAGATATTTCTACTGCCTCCTCTACTTCTGCCTCTATATCTAATGCTAAATAGTGGCTCTCTCTTTTCCAAGGTTTACCCTCTTGGACCACACTCTCTTTCTCTCCTTTCTGTTATTTTCATTTGTGTCTCTTTATCTTTAACTTTCAGTAGCCTTGGGACTGCCATATTATGTTTGTAATTAGTTGTATTTTATAGTCCCATTGACCAATTTTTTTGGTCACTTGCAAACATTAAATTTTAATAGAATTATCTTATATGAGTGGGGTGTTTTGAACCCGGTCTCCATTTTAATACAAGCCCAATTACCTTGTTGCTTGCCACTACTATCTTATCTTATAACAAGGAATTTATAATAATGACCTTCCAACTTAATAAAACCATCTTATCTTATCTTATAACAAGGAATTACAATAATGGACTCACAACTTAACTCCTGGTACATAACGTAAGTATATCTCTAATAACCAATAACCTCATTAATCACTTGTATAACTTGCTAGAAAACATAACAAAATTCATGACAAAGTACTCTTAGTGACAGACTTGGGAATAACCCAGGATGACAACACTATTTAACATTGAAAGAATATGGACAGAAGTATGCAACCAAGAAAATCCAGGCACACATCAATCTGAACAAAATTGTATATAAGGGCGAGAATTTATTTTTTCTACTTAAGTTTAACCATTCCAGTGTCAATGGAGTTTCAACAAACTAGCTCACAATGTTGTGAAAGAAGATAAAATAACACTCAATTTAAGCACTGCTGCCTAAAAATGAATACAAAAATCAATCACATAAATACTAGTTAAGGAATGGAGCTTTCTCCAAAACTCACTGCAACGATGTCGAGCATCACGAGCTTTGAGATACTGTTGTTCAGCTGTAACAGATTCCATTGCCTCCCTTAATTCTTTGATTCTGACATTGATAGGATTAAGGTGTTCTGTGTAGACAAAGAACACATCAGTTAAAAAAGCATAAAACAGAAACGTTTACTCAAAGTTTGAGTTAGTTGCATGGGAAAAGAGTAGCAGACTCTAATCTGAGAAATTAGAATGACATGATTTAGGAATAAAACATATTGAATATTATTTCACTAACCATCCTTAGCAAGATCATGTTCATTAGGGATATGGCCAACATGTACGTAAAAGGAAATCGTCTCTGGAGCTGAAAAGCTGTTATGAAAGAAAAATTTGTGCATGCCACTCCATGGAGCCACAAATTGAAACTTATCTCGAGATTTTCCTTTCAATGAATACACAACATTGCCTGCAGGTGTTGTTACCTGTAAACTAGTAAGCACAATTCTAATGTCTTCTTAACAAAGAAATTTCAACTTACAGAAACAAATCCAACAAAAATGGAAAATAAAGGAAACAATGAATCAGTTTCTGCATTTCAAATCTCACAAATGCTTTTAAATCTCAACCAGGAAGACCCCAAAAAAGAAGGAAAAAGGAACAACAATAGGATGAGAGGTGAATGAAAAACCCCAGACAAAACAACAGATCTAGACCAGAACCATTCCTTGAAAAACCAAAGGTTTAACAATTGATATATAAATTTAAAGGAGGAACATATATTATATATTGTGGGGTTAAAAAAGGAAATAAAATCAAGCATTAGGGAAGAAATCCAAGACGCCATATCCTGCAATTATTCTGAGAATTTGATGTTCATGACAATGGATAGTTATTCAAATCATCAAGTGTTGACCGAACACAGAACAGAGAAAAATGAAGACCTTTGTACATCTTTGGGCAATATTCAATGGTCATTCTACTGATTATAATAATAAAGTTGGATATCCATCTTCCTCTATTAACATAAAAGATGAAGGAAACACGAAAAACAAATTTCAAAATAAAATAAAAAATAGATAAAGAAAAGGCAAGCCCTACCCCATGTAATAAATATGAGCCAAGCCCACATTCATAGTATTAGAAAAGTATTCCCTGATGAAAATGGAATGGAATAAGTTATAAGAAGGTCGGTCCTTTTGTATCATTAATAGATTTACATAACTTTTCAAATCACCTACCAAAATTTAGAGAGGTACAAGCATTGCACAATTGTGCCTTGCAAACCCCGTGAACTTTCAACCCATGCAATATTGAAATCAGAGACAATAATGCCGTATTGAAAGAAATGAAAGCACTTGCCATATCCAAGGCCACAAAACACTTCCATATAATAGTAGTTTAATGTATAATAGTCCAACAATTGTGTTCCTGAAGGGTTTGAATGAAACTTTGAATGAAACATCTTCCTTCTGCCATTATTTTAACCCATGCTTTTTGTTGTCATAATCATCCAACTTTCAATTCTAGCTAACTGCCAAGGAAAACATAAGGTAGCAATATCCTATTCACAAGACACGAAGTCTAGGTAAGAATGAATGCATCATATCAAAATCAACTGGATAGAATGATAAAGTATACCTCTTACATAAGAATCACAAAATCTGAACAGACCCTGACTCCATATAGAAGAAAACAACACGTTTGCATTAATGGTGGGGGCCATGGATAACAAAAGTTGGATTTAAGGAGAAACCCAAGAAGACAGAAGCAGTGATTAAAAATCAACTCTAGGAAGATAGATATCCATTTTCTGTATTTCGTGGAAGACATGGAACTTCTATATAATCATCAAAAGTGGCAAAAAAACAAAGAGAAATGGAAAAACTCAAAATAACAAAAACTGGTCAACGCTGACTTGAGCAACAGAGAAGTGAACTCTTGACAAAGTAATTTGAACTTTATGGTAGGGGCGAGGCAATTATGTGTAAACCAGCATAGATCCATCTTAACTCCAGATCTATTAAGCACCAAGAGGGATCCATAAAAAACAATTGAAATGATCAGTGCTTAAAAGATTCTGAGTTAAGATTGATCTCTGATGGTGTGCTATCTATCTATCTATCTACACACACACACACACACAAGCTTGGCATTATGCAACTCACCATTTATAATGTGGATTGATAGAAAAAAAAACCAAGAATGGTGCCAAACAATAACCAAAACATAGAAACCATACATGACAGACAAACTGCACAGTGCATACCTATAACTAAACTAGTACTATTTTGAAGGACAAAAATACTCAAGACTCAAATATATCAAAAAATTACAGGTTTCACCCAAAACATGAACCATTGGTTTAACAAAAAGATAAATTCACAACAATGAAACTCAAACAACTAATGGTGTATCCCACACCCGAGCCTGTGTGATCTGACAAATTATACAACAAACATTTACAAAAGGAAGTCAGGCTCAGTGAAGTAGAAGAACCAAAACTGTAACAATACCCCTTTGATGAGGATGAAACTGCAACATCTTCATCTTCTGACAAATGAAGTTCATAGCTTCTGGCATGTCTGTATGTCTAGTTACCCAATCAATGAGACCAAACCAATGCAAAAACCTTAAAGCACATCCAAAGAACAACATAATCCAAATAAAAACAGTAGATCTAAATCATCAGTAGAATCATTAAGCTTAAAACCAAAATACGATAAACTCAGTAGCCGTACACATTAAACAATGCAAAACTAGCATTTCTATAATCAATGCAAAAAACAAGCCCCTAGGGTTAGCTTGATTGGTAGATGCTCTTGCAAGAAAGAGCATGGAGGTCTCGAGATCAAATGCCCTTGATTCCCTTGGGGTTACCACTACCTTCCTACATTTGGAAAATCAGGGAAGAGAGGGGATATCTGCAAGGCAATAACAAGGTACCAACAGCCTCACTTAGAACGCTTAATAAATGGGAGAGTGAGGGACTATATTTCTCCAGAAAAAACAATGCAAGAAGTAGATAAGCAAAACCCCTATCATCCAGATTAACAAAAACCAATATTCCACCAAGATTCTAGGATGTGGGGATGCGGGAACATGGAAATGAATTCAGGGGATGTGTGAAGTCACCCTCCAAATTTTAGGGAATGTCCCAACGATCATCAGGATCCCCAACATAGGCAACCCTACCAGAAACACTAAAAAGTTTAAAATTTAAATATATGAAAAACATAAATGTCAATGTAAGTTTGGGTGGGTGTAGTCAACTTTATATTAAGTGTGATTAGGGATTTGGAGCATAAGATGCTTTAGGGTTGGGGCTTTTTTTAGTTTACTATTATTTTTCTATTTTGTTCTCTCTGTGGCACATTTTTTGGGGAAGGGTATGTCCAAAAGTATTTATTCTCTTCATGACACTCGTGGCCATTCCCCTTTTAAAGGAGACGTCCCCCATTTTTATGGGAACATCCCCATGTGTGTTTCCTTGCATCCCCCACAAAAGGGTGGAAATGCCCCCACTGAAGTGTCCTGAGAGTGCAAGGAGTGTGGGAAGCACGCTCCCTACCCTTGGGAACTGACAAAAACAAAAGGTGTGGACCCCCATTTACCTTTCTAATACATTGCAAGGG
>ML784327.1:971490-1026333 GCA_009831015.1 Picea engelmannii | reverse complement strand
TTGGGGGGAGAAGAACTTTGGGGCAGGGAGGGGTCTATGATTTGGGGCTGTGGGATATTTTTCTAGTGGGAGGAGTTTGATTTCGGGGGGTTTTAGTGAATCAGAAGCAGGAGGCACCGATTTGCTGGGGGTTTTGGGCACGGGAGCCAGGATATCCTTACGGTATCCTGGAGCTAGGGATCCAGACAGGCTGCTCCTAGCTGGAAGGGAGGAAAACTCGATTTTGGGTAGTGTTTGACACAGTTTCAACTTCATCAAAGGACAACTAGATCAACGGGGGAATTAGCATCAGGAAGAGGTAATTTATTTTATTCTGTTAAGTAATTCTTATTCTGTTATGAAATTGTTGTTCTTTAATTAATTTAACATGCTTATATGATGAAGGAAAGAAATTATTGAGTCTTTCTATGTAGAAGTAATCTTATCGGTTTCAATTTATGGATTTTAATAGACTAAAATTAATTTGGTCCCTACAATACAGTCGAGGGTTGTCTTCCTATTTGTTATGGTTCCACTCAATGTCTTTTATCCAGCGTGGTTTTGATTTCATAAGAAGAAACCTGTGTGAATTTTACTAAGCTCGATCAGGGTTCTGGAAAGTTAAAAAGATGTATGTGTGTCAGTTTAGTTCTATTTGATTCATATATGAGATAGTTATGATTGTGCATACTACCAATTGTTTTAAAAAGAAGTTATATATGAGATCAAGCTTAGGGTTTATGTTTGGGTTGACTTTTGTTATCATTTCAAGATTTTGTCGATTGATATGATGAATACCTGTGTATGATCGAGCATGCTTTTAAGTCTGTCCACATTGTTCTGAAAAGACATTTGTTGATTGGAAAACAATGAATGTTGATTGTTTATCGTGGTGCATTATTGATTATAAGGGATAGCTGTTGAGAATATTGTTGGGCATGTTTTGATTATTTTTAAAGAAGGGATCAACATTTTAATAAATAATACTATTGAATGGAAAAAGTTTCTATAAGCTATAATTGCACAGACTACTATAAATTAAGGAATTAATGGAAATTTAATTATTGAAACAACAATTGGTTTTGTATACAATTTAGGAACAATGAATGTTGGTGCTTTTTGGATTGATTTTGAACAGAGTTATGATTGTTTTATTTATTTAATTTATTTTATGAACATTATCCATAAAATTCCCTTTCATTTTCTCACTTTTTTTATCAATACAAATCCCCTCACAATCCCAGATTCATTTTGCATGCCATGTTCTTAAAATTAAATTAAAACTCTAAATTACAGTGATTAATAAATAACACAGAGTTGGATCACAACTGATATGATTTGGTTATGGTTCCACAGTCGATTGTTCAATGAATTTTTGAGCAGTAATCGTGCTCTTACTCCCTTTCATTTTCTCACTTTTTCGCTCAATACAATACCCTTAGATATCCCAGAACCCTAATTCACCCCCTGCTCATTGACAATTATTAGATGAATTTTATGGATTGGAATGTATGGGTCTGATGTGATTGTTGAGCCAAACTTTGTTTCATATTAAGATATGTCATGTATGGTTTGTTTAAGAAGCTAGTTTCTAATAAAAGTTGCATACATGATGAGCTTCCTCAGTAGAGGAATTCATGGATGAAATAATAGGGGCAGAAGGAATTGAAATAGAGGGCCTAGAAGGCCAAGATTCTTAATACATTTTGATGCAAATCATAAAGAGTTAAACCAACTCTTCCAATATGAATTTTTCAATTGGATTGGATAAGGGGTAGTCCAAACTAGGCCAAAGAGGCCTCCCTTCCAAACCCAACATGTCCCCAGTATCACTATGCCCCATCATTTGTCATTGCAACCTGAAGTCCCCGAGAATGACGGATGGCAAGAGATTGTTCACCCATCAGTCTCCCAACATCGTGAATGGAAAAACTTGTCTCTACCTTCTCCTCCTCCACATGTTAACAAAAATGTCCAGATTTCCCCTGAACACTCACTTGTACAGTCCTTCCATGCAAGAAAAAAACTCAAAACCGAATCCCACCACATGCATGACAAAGGAAACGTTTTTGCTTCCCCCTCCTCTCCCTCAAGTGATTTAGCCAAATCTATTTCATCCCACATGCTCTTGAAAGGTGAATGTTCTCATGTCATCAGTGAGATCAAGCCTCAAGGCTCTACACAGCCTAAGGCTAATTCAGAGAAGTCAAAAGAGGATAGCAGCAATAAAGGGAAAATTGCCTCTTAAAGTGGCAAATATAGTTTTTGAGTATATTTTATTATTGTTTTATTGAAAACAGTGGACTGTTGAAGTTTTTGGACAACAAACTATTTTTGGATATTCTGGATATTATATGTTTGGATATGATTTAAATATCATTTATATTTAATTTTCAAATTATGAGAATGATTATGGGAGCCACAAGGAGGAACGTGTTTGATTGATTGACTAGTTATGTTTATTTTATTAAGAAACTAAAGGGAGTCACAAGGGGTAGTTATTATTTATTAAAATACCCTTATTATTATTATTATATTAATTATTCCCCGAAACTAAAAGTTTGTTGAGTTTTAGTTAAGTTAACTAAAAGAGGTAGTTGAACTACTTCAATTAATTTGGGATGCATAAAAGCAAAATGAGAAGGGAGAATAGAAGGAGAAAGCATACTAAGGTTTTCTCTTGAGTTTTATTGGGATAGTTCAGTTTTCATTCATTCTTCAGTTCATTAAAAGCCTAATTCTTTTTTATGACATCCGGGTCCTATTGTAGACAACAATATTCAAAGTTGAATTACATCATTCAGACACTTGTTTTCAGAGGTGTTGATCTATCTTTGATAGTCTATGTAGACTTTTTTTTTATGAATTAAATTTCATGACCGATAAAGGATATTGTAGAGAGTCAAGTGGGTAGAAATATGTGGCAAGTTGATCCAACTTTTAAAGTTCAGTTTTTCACTTCCTGTCAGAGTCCTTTTGTATGGTTTTCATCGGAGATATCTAAGTTTGACTTTGGTCCAGACTCCCTCAGGGATTTTTGTAAAGAGAACAATTCTTTTGATTTCTTGGAATGAAATAAGTGATTTATATTCTGTCTCATCTATGTTAATATGTGATTTGGTATTTTTTCTTTTGCCTCCACATTTACTTTTGCATCTGTTATATTCAGAAAATTATATAAAAATGTTGAATTTTACAACAATCTTTTATTTAAAAAAATCATCCTAAGCCCTTGTAACTAATACTTGGGGATTCAGAAACAAATTTAGAGGTTATAAACATAGGGTGATATTCTCGTCTACCTTTCCTTAGCTAAGAAAGATCCGAAAATGATTGAGTAAGATCATTTCATATCTTTTCCTCAATATTTATTTGGAGAACATACTGGGGAGATCTTCCATATCTCTTTGGTTAATTTTAGACTTTCTTTTCATTGAATATATTTATAATTATAATATCCTTCCTTTGATTGTTTCATTTATTCATGACTGTACCTGTTGCAAGGCATCCCAATATTGAGCTCGGTCTTAAAGATCAGACCAACATTACTTAAAAAAATTTTAATACCATCTTAGAGACCACTAATACTCGAGTTGAGCTTGAAAGTTGATGGGCAACAATTCACCAAGACATAAGTGCCCAGGAACATTGGGAAACTAGGAAAAGATAGCCTAGGAATCAACCATAACTTTCTTTTTCCTATAGTTTTGATCTTCTTTTCATGTCTTTATACCCTCGTGTCTCTAGGAGAAGAAGATATTTATCACCGAAAATTAATCCTATTTCTGAAATAGGAAGAAGGAACGTTGTTTTGTCTACCCAACAAAGTACTCTAAAGAGAACTTTGTCTGATTTAGCCAGTTCATCTTTCTCTCCCATACCTATTTCTCACAAGATGGCATCTAGTGGTAGTTCTGGTGGCACTGGAGGTGCTTCTTCATCCCAAATTTCAGCTTCATCAATGATTGGTAGCTTATATAGTCACCAAGTCATTGTCCAATCTACTACAAACCCCACCAAATTAATTAAAAAGTATGGGATTTTTCAGTTTGAAGAAGATTCTACAACTACTCCATGGAATGTTTCCTCCCCTCTTAAACTAGAACCTGCTACTCATCCACTTCCTAAATTCAAAGAGCATCTCCCTAGGTTTTCAGGAAATAACACAATCACTATGAATGAACACTTGGTGGAATTTTGTAATGCTTGTTACAACATAGGAGCCAATGACAACGACACTTGTATGCAATTATTTGTGAATTCACTTGAAGGGAAGGTTGTTGCTGATTTCTTTGAACTTCCTCCTAATATTTTGTCTACTTGGAAGGAGCTAGTCTATTGGTTCAAATCTACCTATGGGAAATCCAAAATTCCAACCGAGTAGTTACAGGAGTACAATAACATCGCTTATAAGGATGGTGAGACTATCAAGTCCTTCAACTTGTGTTTCAAAAAATTATACAACCAAATCCCCAAACTCATTCACCCTTGGAACCAAGCCTCTTTCATGCATTATTATAATGCATTACTTCCCCCCTATCATTATAAGCTTGAGTAAAAGGCCATTGATAAACTTGGTCCGGCTCTACATAGTTGTTTAGAGTATGAAGAATATCTTGAAAGAAAAAATCTTCCTTGGGGAGACTCAGTTAAACAAACAGACATGCCCGCTGATGTAGGATCATCACTCCACCTCACCACATGTCAGTTGTCTAGCACGTTGGTGCACATTCAAAGGAGAGGAGAGGCGTCACCCTCTAATTCTTCCCTCAAAATTAAAATTGTAATTAGAGAAATTAAGTGTTGTCATGCTAGAAGAGCCAATTCGTGCTTTCACACAGGCTATAGATGAGGTTTCCTTAAGTGGCTTATGGTAGGAAGGATATAGACCTGATTCAGGCTAGATTTCCACTCATTTTATTCTTCCTCATTATTTAGTCATTTTAAATGGTGATTAGACACCACTAGTGAAGCTTGGACAAAAATATCGTCGAGCCCTCTTGTATAATTTTTTGTATTATATGTCCGATAGAGGCTACTGAAGATCGATGAAAAATCATTATAATCCAAGAGGAGAGTTGAGAATCGAGACTTAGTTGTAGTCTAGAAGCATACATTGTAACATGACATTCTATTATTAATATAAAAGAATAGATTGCACTGTTTGTAATTCCCTGTGTAATGAATGTTTATTTGTGAATTTCGTTTATGTGAGTTTATGTTGTAGATGTGTGTGTTATATTTCATCTACATGGATAGAGATAGAACTCTCTATCTGTGAGTTTGTTGGACTATTTCTGGGTTCTTTAGGCTAAGTGCAAAGAGTGTGTGATAGATTTTTGAAACTCTGTGAGTCGATGCAAGGAGTGTGTATCTGAACTCTTCCGAGTCATAGAAGAATGTGCTACGAGGGCAAACCATAATAATTCATAGACTCAAGAAAGAACCTCAATGTTGTTGAATACCTTGGAGGAAAGTCCGTAGAGGAGGGAGCATAGCACAAAGTTGTTGAAAACTATGTAAAACTCTTCCAGGAGGGAATTGGGTAGGTTCAAGGTGTTCATAGAACCAACACATTCTACAGTGTTGGAGGAATTGAGGAAAATACTAGAGTTGTTGAACACTCTGAGGAAGAGAAGCTCTATAAGTGTGCATTGAGTGGAGGTAGGAATTGCCTTAGAAAACATGAAATATTTCAAGAATGCAGAAGTAATACATGTGCATGAGTGCACCAGGCCATCACCTAGACAAGTGTTGTGAGAAGTCATCTAAAGGATCGACCAAGTGCAAGGAGTGTGTCAAAGGGAAAGTAAGTTCATCTTACAAGCTTGGGAGGAAGTGCATCAAGTTTCCAAGAGGGCACCACAAGGTCCATAGAAGGATGCAAAAGGGCCAAGAACCTTCAATATTCAGGCCAAGCAAAGCTCAGAAGAATTAGCATGTCACGTGAAGAATTCCTGCAAGGAGTGAAAAAAAGGATGAGAGAAGTCCAAGTCTCGAAAAATTAGAAAAGTGCTAAGTGGGAACAAGAGTAAGGACTTGAAGAAGTTCCAAAGGAAAGATAAATTGCCCATCGTCGGTAGGAAAGAGCTGGAAAAATATTAGGAGATCCGAGAAATATATTTCTGGAGGATTTGTCGAGAGAAAATGGAAATCTTCGCGAAGTCGCAAAGAGTGGAGTGAATCGAGACCGTTCAACCTAGAAAGGACATGTGGAGGAGATCCTCACATTTTGGAGAAGTGGTGCTCTGGAAGAAAAGTGGAAAGTAGAGAGGAGAGACTCTGGAAGGCTGAAGTCTGAATATATCACATCCATTGACCTAAGGAAGCGACGGGGACCATTGATATTCCCACTAATTTGCATTCACTGATTCGAAGTTCTTGGAAATAAGAGTTGGTCGTTGTGAAAAAATCGAAGCCCGAAGAACCCTTCAGGGTTTAGCCCCAGGTTAGATCCTGAGGTCATATGATTAAAGGGGCCTAGAACATAGAACCAGTTCCACTGCCAAATTTCTTCAAAGAGGCCAAGAAGAGGGTTGTGGGGTTGATAGGACTTTCACTTTGGGGAAAGAGGGACTTGTGAGAATTTCCAGTGGGTTCTAGCAGAGAGCCTAAGAGTCGATCCGACTCTGGTGACTGAATGATCCTAGACTGGGAGGTCGAGCAACCCCCGAGGAGAGAGATGAAGGAGAAGGGGGGGTCTATGTCAGAGTGGTATCAGAGAAGAAGATCGCCTGTAGACTGTAGGTGAAGAGAGGCATAGTGACATGATCTGTAGAGATTGTTTCAAGGTGTGCACAAGATGGTAAACAACCAGGTGGGTTGAAGGGGAAGAAACATGGTTACTGAAAGCCATAAGTGAAGTCAAAGAGAAGACTACCCGCAGAAGAGAAAAGGGAAAATGGACAAGGATCTCAGTGAAATCTGAGGAGATATGGAGAATCTAGCATCAAAGATGCAGCAAGAGGAAAAGGTACGCTAGAGATACGAGTGGCCTTTGAAACAAAAAGTCAAGTGACTTGTTCAGAAGTTGTTGGACAGAAGCCAACAACATGTGTTAAAAATGTGGCTAAGGCATGTTGAGAACCTCAGTGATGAGGGAAATAGATCAGGCAGAGGTCTTGTAGATTTCCAGGTGGGAAATGAGAAGAGATTAGTTGATCTCATAAACTTCCAGAAGGGAAAAGGAGATATCTCAAATTTCCAGGTGGGAAAGGGAGAAGAAATGAGCTCAATTGAGAGTTCATGTCAGCAACGGGTGTTGAAATATGGAAATAAGGTAGAAGAAAGGCCTCATCCATATGAATATTCATGTGGGACTACAAGTTGCATGAATGAAGATGATGAAAAGTTAAATACTTCCACCACTGAGGAGAGGGATTAGAGGAACATTTTGATCATTGGAGGAATTGATATATTCCTTCCAATCAACTGAGGAGAGGCTATCATATTTGTTTCATAGGTAGTAACAAAAGGACAATGAGCTAAGACTGTCATTGAGCAGAAGGAGCATATATTGAAGTCTTTCCTAGCAACGAAAGAGGAGCACATGGTTGGGTTGCTCATTCAGTGGGAGATGGAGCTAAAGATGATGCAGGATTGGTTGGACAATCTGAAACAATAAGATGGTTTCCAGGAGATAGCCAAGCCAGATGAAACATTCTAGTATGAGGAGAAGCTAGAGGAATATGGAGTTGAATAATTGCAAGAGTAGATGGAAGAAGTTAGTTTGTCAAAGGATATAGTTGAGCAACAACTCAGTAAGGAGCCTACAAAATTGGAGTCTGCACCAGAGTGGCCAGTCAACGTTACAAGAGATGAAGGTAGCATGGGGTATCAGGTTGGTCTTCTCATCAACCAACATGGGGAGTTGTAGCCGAGTATACTGCATAAGGAGAACAAACCAACAGAGAAGCTGGAAGAGGTGATATAGGATATAAGGGAGCTGATGTTGAAGTCTGCGAAAGAAGATGTCAGCAAGGATAAGTTGAATAGAGGAATATCTTCACGAGTAGCACAGATGTAGTAGAAGAATCCAAACAAAGGAGCATGAGAATATCTCCAGAAGAAAGTTTGGGATCCAATAGGATTTGAACAAAGCTAGGAAGCTCATGAGCAGGAGATCATGAATTTTCGTAGCAGTGGAGTATGATGAAGGATAATTTCTCCACCTCAGCACATGTCAGTTGTCTATCACATTGGTTCTCATTCAAAGGAGAGGAGAGGTGTCACCCTCTCATTTTTCCCTCGAAATTTAAATTGTAATTAAATCAATTAAGTGTTTTCAGGCTGGAAGAGCCAAGTCATTCTTTCGCATGGGATGTAGATGAGGTCGCGTTAAGTGGTTGATGGTAGGAAGGATCAAGACCCAATTCGGGCTAGATTTCCAATCATTGTATTCTTCCTTATTAGTTAGGTGTTTTAAATGGTTATTAGACACCACTAGTGTAGCTTGGAGGGAAATATCGTCGAGCCCTCTTCTATAAATTTTTGTATTGTATGCCTGGTAGAGGCTACTAAATATCGATGGAAAATCATTGTAAGCCAAGAGGAGGGTTGAGAGCCGAGACTCGGTTGCAGTCTAGACTCATACATTGTAAAATGACATTCTTTCATTAATATAAAATAACAGATTCCACTATTTGTAATTCCCTGTCTAATGGGTGCTTATTTCTAAATGCCATTTATGTGTGTTTATGTTGTAGATGTGTGTGTTATATTTCATCTATAGGGATAGAGATAGAAATCTCTATATGTGAGTTCGTTGGAATATTTCTCGGTTCTTTAGGCTAAGTGCAAGGAGTGCGCAATAGAGTTTTGAGACTCTGTGAGCTGACGCAATGAGTGTGTATCTGAACTCTTCCTTGTCAAAGAAGAATGTGTCAGGAGGGTACACAAAAATAATTCACAGACTCAAGAGAGAACCTGACGCAACCTCGTTCCCTCGACGACACAGTCGCTTTCACTAGGACCTTTGCTTTCCACGGGCCCGAAGAACTCAAGCTTCTTCTCTCTTCCTATCGGATCCTCTGCACCCACAGTTCACTCCTCTCTATTTTCTTTTTCTATACTTCGGGGGATCGGGATTTCGTCTCTCGCACTACCAACCAATCAGGATTTCAATTCCCGATACCCGACGTGCCGAGATGTCGAAACTCACGATCTCGTGATCCCGTGGCTTTACTTCTCACGAGTCCAGAGTAACTCCACTTCGACTTCCGAGGCCCGAGTTGCCGATACCCGAGTATCGTTATCTCGTACCCTCACGGGTTCGCAACTTTCGAAACCAGTTTCTTGGCTCTTCAACTCCCGAGACCCAACATCCCGAGGTCACGTGCCACCAGTCCCTCTGAAAATCGACGACTTCCCCAAAATCTGGAAATCACTATTCGCGATATCGACGTGCATGCAACTCTTTCACTCGCCAACCCCGATATGCCGATATGCGATGGCAACTGGGTTCTACTTGCGCTTGAAGGTTAACTCTTTCCCAGATATTTAAGTCGTCGATTCTCTTCCTCTTGAAGAGTCCTTCACTCCGAAACTTCTCCCGTTCGGGCTTCACCTGGGTCTGTTCCACAATACTTGCAAGGAACTCTCCCTCCTGAGATTTTACCAACTTTCCACTCAGAACCACTCTGAATTCAATTCTTCCATAAAATCACATACACAGCATATGAAAGAAGTAAGTAACAGGAAGCAAGTATGCAAAGGCACAATGCCAACAACACATAGAAAATAAACATGTCCATGGAAATTGACTCAAAGCTTTTCCAGTCCTCCTCTCCCCAGGCCTTCCTCTGAGACTTCAATGCAACCTGTTCTTCACTTGCATGGTTCGAATAACTCAACACCGCTTCTGGGTTAACAAAGATGAGAGTTTAACTATCCCTCTTCCTCGACGCACTCTATGCGGAGAAATTCCATTGCACTCTATGCAGGAACCTCCTGGCTTAGACAGAGGAACGATTAAGACTCATTCCCTCATTCCCTCAGATTTCGAACCTGCCATGCAATCACATATACAACATATAGACAATAGGCAAAACAAGAAGCAAATATGCAACAACATAATATCAACAACACACAGAGAATAATCACAGCCATGAAATTGAATCAAAGATTTACTATTAATTCAATATCTGTACATGGGGATTCTCCACCAGTTCTCTGAGTTGCTCTTTTCCTGCTCCTCTGAATACTAATGCTCAATCAATCTGAATGCAAATGTTTTAAAAGATACAAAAGGAGGGTGCCTATATTCCGTTTTCCCTCTAGAAAGCAAAAACTGTCTAATCTACAGTTAATTCCTATCTAACAGCATTAAAACTATTAAATGCCTTCCTATCTATAACACAATACAAGTGCGCTCAGCTTTGAATGTCTTCATTTAAATGGTGGCGCAACAATCTTCAAAGTAATTCAAAAATGTATGTGCTGGCACTGCCCAGCTGTATCTCTTTATCCTTCACGTGCTGGTTCGCTTAATGAGTCGTAGATGCTCCTGCATCATACTCCTCGGCTCAAAAGATTTCATGGGCTCCTGTCCATGAGCTCCTACACAGTGTGACCATGCTTCTGTATGACTGCCTCTGTTTCCCAGCTGCCATCCTCCACTGGGTGATTCTTCCATTTTACTAGGTATTCAAAATATTGCTTTCGCCTGGTCTTCTTTCCTGTTCACTTATCCAGTACGCACTCCATCTGCGGTTTCTGTGTGACTGGCAATTGTTTCTGCCACTGGATTGCTAGTTTCTCCATTCCAGTGCCTGCTTTATCAGCCCTGTATGGGTATAAGTCCAAAATATTGAAAATCGGAGATATCCCGATGCCTTCTGGCAACTCAAGCTCATATGAATTCTCCCTGAATTTTCTCAGGACTTTGCATGGTCCAATTTTCTTCATCTTGAGCTTGTTATATGTTCCCCTTGGGAACATTTCTTTCCTCAGGTGCACCATAATCGTGTCTCCAACTTCGAACTGAAGTTGTCTCTTCCTCTGATCGGCTCTGCGCTTATACTCCTGATTTTCCTTTTGCAGTCGTTGCTTCACCTCTGCGTGAAGTTCTTGCATCGCCGCAGCAAATTCTTCAGCTTTCACGCTGCTAGTCTCAGCCTGTCCTAGCTCCCTGAGCTCAGACACTCCCCTTGGCTATGTTCCATACAAAATCTGAAATGGACTCTTACCTATACTTCGATTCACCGAATCGTTGTATGCGAATTCTGCTTGTGGTAGGATCTGATCCCAACTACTGTGATGCTCCGTCACCAGGCTTCTCAATAAATCCCCCAGGCTTCTGTTCACCACTTCCGTCTTCCCATCTGTCTGCAGATGATAAGAAGAACTGAATGCCAGGTCAGTCCCTAGCTTCTTCCATAGTGTCCTCCAAAAATGACCTATGAACTTTGTATCCAGATCCGAGACTATGCTCCTCGGTAATCCATGCAATCGCACAATCGCTTTGAAAAACAAATTTGCGATGTGGGTCGCATCGCTGGTCTTATGACAGGGAATAAAATGTGCCATCTTCGAAAACCTGTCCACCACTACAAATATGGAATCAACTCCTCGTTGAGTTCTCGGTAAACCCAACACAAAATCCATACTGATGGCTTCCCATGGCCTCTCAGGTATGGGAAATGGCTGATATAACCCAACATTTTGTTTTCGACCCTTCGCATGTTGACATATCCTGCACCTGTCAACAAACCTCTTCACATCTGTACGCATGCCTGGCCAAAAGTATGATTCGCTCAGCTTGGAGAATGTTTTGTCATGTCCAAAATGACTTGCTAAACTACCGCTGTGCTTTTCCTTCACCAAATTCTCACTCATGGAGCAATTCGGAATGCACAGTTGATTGCCCCGAAATAGTAATCCTTCCTGGATCATAAAATCAATCCATGGGCTCCGATCCCTGAGAACTGGATTCTCAGCTGCCTCGTATGCTTCTGCGAAATCTGCATCACCTGCATACATATCCTTCAGATTTTCAAAACCCAAGGTTCTGACTATGAACTCCTGCAGCAACAAGCATTTTCTGCTCAAGGCATCAACCACCTTGTTCGCAGTCCCCGAAATATGCTTGATGACAAATGTGCAATTCTGCATATACTCTACCCACTTCGCATGCTTCCGGTTCAACTTCTCCTGTTGACTCATGAACTGCAATGCATGATTATCGCTGTACAAAACGAATTCTTTGGGTATCAAATAATGCCTCCACTTCTTCAATGCTTGTATGATGGCATAGAACTCTTTTTTGTACGTGGAGTACTTCATCTTTGCATCATCTAGCTTCTCGCTGTAGTATGCCACAGGTCTGTCATCCTGATTCAAGACCCCTCCAACAACATATCCACTAGCATCACACTTCACTTGGAAGGTCTTCTGAAAATCCGGTAGCACCAGAATTGGCTGCTCGGTAATCTTCCGCTTCAACAGATTGAAGCTCTTCTCAGCCTCGGCCGTCCAATGAAAAACTTTATGCCGCTTCTTCACTGTGTCCATCATTGCTGCGCTAATTCCACTGAAATTTCGAATGAACTTTCGGTAGAAACTAGCCAGTCCATGAAAGCTTCTTACCTCAAAAACATTCCTCAGTGATGGCCAATTCCTGATTATTTCGACCTTCTCAGGATCCATCTTCAATTCATTTGCCGATATTACAAAACCCAAATAAATGAGTTCGATCTGCATGAAGGAACATTTCTTCAAATTGATCAGTAGCTCCTCCTGCTTTAGCCTTTTCATCACTATGGGTAAATGCCTTAAGTGTTCAGTCCTTGTCCTGCTGAATATCAGTATGTCGTCCAGGTACATGACCACAAATTTGCCAATGAATTCCCTCAGGACTTCATTCATCAGCCTCATAAAAGTGCTAGGCGCGTTTTTCAAACCAAACGACATGACCAACCACTCGTACAAACCTTCGTTTGTCTTGAATGCTGTCTTCCATTCATCTCCCTCTCTCATTCGGATTTGATGATATCCGCTCTTGAGATCAATCTTGGAAAAATAATTTGCCCCACTCAGGCAATCCATCAAGTCATCCATTCTTGGCAGTGGAAATCTGTACCTGATGGTGATTTTATTTATCGCCCTGGAGTCTGTACACATCCTCCAGCCTCCATCCTTCTTCGGACTTAGTACCGTTGGAACGGCACACGGACTAAGAATTTCTCGGACCAGTCCCTTGTCCAGCAGATCCTGTACCTGCCTTTTTGACCTCCTTGTTCTCCTGAGGTGTCAACCTATACGCTGCCTTGTTCGGCAAACTTGCTCCGGGTACGAGGTCAATGTGGTGACTCACACTCCACATCGGTGTCAACGAACGAGGTAGTTCGTCCACGATGATGTCAGCGAACTCTCCCAACAGTTCCTGAATCTCCTCTGGCAAGTCGTCCACTCTTGTGCTTGTCAGGACAATTCTCGGTTTCCTGACAACAAAGAATTGTGGATCTTCATTCTTCTAGATCTCCGTGAGAAGTTCTTTCCCACTCATGAGAAGTATCGTGCTTCTCACGTCTGGCTTAACCACCTTATCTTTTATTGGCAGCAGTGTGTGTGTTCTCCCATCTTTCTCCAAGGTGTATGTGTTCATCCTCCCATCATGAACAACATTCCTATTGAACTGTCATGGTCTACCCAATAATACATGACAGACATCCATGGGAATGACATCACACATAATTTTATCTCTATATTCACCCATATTAAATTCAACTAAGCATTGTTTTGTGACACTTACCCGGTGCCCTTTCTGTAGCCACGAGACCTTATATGGACTCGGGTGCTTAGTTGTCATCAGCTCCAGCTTTTCCACCATCTCGGATGAACCGATATTATCAGTACTGCCACTGTCTACTATGACCTTGCATTTCTAGCCCTTGGTCTTGCACGTGGTCCGGAATAGTCTGCATCTTTGCGTTGTGTCCTCTACCTCTTTCTCAGGTTTCAGGAGAAATTTGTGAACTGTCAGCGACTTTCCACTTCCACTGTCTTCACTCTCAACATCACGCCTCTGTGCCTCTGTGATGTGATCTTTTCCTCCGTCCATCTTCCTCTCTGGACAGTCAACGGCCTTGTGTCCGTCCTTTCCACACGTGAAACATGTGATAACTCCCCCACGGCCCCTTCCTCTACCTTGGGTACGAGGAATTACGTTGACATTAGCATATCCGCCACCCTGCTTGGTATGCTGCCTCCTCGGCTCAGCATATTGTTGTCTTTGTTCAACTTGTGGTTGCCTCTGCTGTGAGGTACCACCTCTCTCAACTCTACCCTGAGGCTTCTGAGTTCTCTCTTGAGCAACCGTCTTGCCTCTGGGCTGACCCCTGCCTCGCCCTCGCTGTCCTTGCTTGCGGCTCAGCTTCTCTTTGGCTTTCAGAGCCATCTGGTACGCATCCTCAACTATCCTAATAGTCAGCATGCTTAGCTCATCCTGAATGTCATACCTGAGACCATTCAGATACCTCGCCACTTTTTCGTCATCACTCTCCCGATGACCAGCTCTGATGTTGAGTCTGTAGAACTCCTCGGTGTATTCCTTCACCGTCATCAACTTCTGTCTCAGGTTCTGCATCCGCCTGAACAGAGTGATCTGGTAATCTCTGGGGATGAACTTCTCCTTGATCTTGGCGATCATCCGATCCCAGCTCTTGATTTTCTGTTTACCTTTGGAACGTCTGTCAGCCTGCAGCTCGTCCCACCATAAGGCTGCATGTCCCTTCAACTTTGTGACAGCATGTCTTATCTTCTTGTCCTCTTCGATATCCTCATAATAGAAGTAGGTGTCGAGTGCTCAGATCTAGTCTAGCAACTCTTCTGCATTTAGACTTCCCTCATAGATGGGAATGTCCATCTTTGTCTTCGAGCTCATCCTCAAAATGGCTCTGATCATATTTTCGGTTGATGCATCCTCTACCGTGACTTCTTCTTCGGCATATCCAGATTCCTCTTCAACTTCGGAATCGTTGAACTCTCCTACGCCGACTCCACGTCTCTATGCAGTCTCCATCTCCTCGAGCCTTGCTCGGAGATCTCGCATCTGTCTTTCTATCTCTGGGTTACCTGCCGGTCTACCTCTTCTTCGGGCATCCCTGTCCTCATGGTCAAGTGACTGCCTTTCTCTCCTAGGCGGCATTATGGAACCTGCTTCTTTCTGCTAATGAAGAGAACTCTTCACTGCTCTGATACCACTCTGACGCAATTCGTGAGTATCAGAGTGCTTTCCTTTCCTCCTTCACTCCTCTTTCCTGAAATATACAGACAAGATCTCTAGGCTCTGATACCACTCTGACGCAACCTCGTGCCCTCGACGGCACAGTCTCTTTCACCAGGACCTTCGCTTTCCACGGGCCCGAAGAACTCAAGCTTCTTCTCTCTTCCTATCGGATCCTCTGCACCCACAGTTCACTCCTCTCTATTTTCTTTTTCTCTACTTCGGGGGACCGGGACTTCGCCTCTCACACTACCAACCACTTGGGATTTCAACTCCCGATACCCGACGCGCCGAGATGCCGAAACTCACGATCTCGCGATCTCGTGGCTTCGCTTCTCGCGAGTCCAGAGTAACTCCACTTCGACTTCCAAGGCCCGAGTCGTCGATACCCGAGTATCGTTATCTCATCCCCTCACGGGTTCGCAACTTTCGAAACCAGTTGCTTGGCTCTTCAACTCCCGAGACCCAACGTCCTGAGGTCACGTGCCACCAGTCCCTCTGAAAATCGACGGCTTCCCCAAAATCTGGAAATCACTATTCGTGATATCGACGTGCATGCAACTCTTGCACTCGCCAACCCCGATATGCCGATATGCGATGGCAACTGGGTTCTACTCACGCTTGAAGGTTAAGTCTTTCCCAGATATTTAAGTCATCGATTCTCTTCCTCTTGAAGAGTCCTTCACTCCGAAACTTCTCCCATTCAGGAGTCACCTGGGTCTGTTCCACAATACTTGCAAGGAACTCTCCCTCCTGAGCTTTTACCAACTTTCCACTCAGAACCACTCTGAATTCAATTCTTCCATAAAATCACATACACAGCATATGAAAGAAGTAAGTAACAGGAAGCAAGTATGCAAAGGCACAATGCCAACAACACACAGAAAATAAACATGTCCATGGAAATTGACTCAAATCTTTTCCAGTCCTCCTCTCCCCAAGCCTTCCTCTGAGACTTCAATGCAACCTGTTCTTCACTTGCATGGTTCGAATAACTCAACACCGCTTCTGGGTTAACAAAGATGAGAGTTTAACTGTCCCGCTTCCTCGACACACTCTATGCGGAGAAATTCCATTGCACTCTATGCAGGAACCTCCTGGCTTAGACAAAGGAACGATTAAGACTCATTCTCGCATTCCCTCAGATTTCGAACCTGCCATGCAATCACATATGCAGCATATAGACAATAGGCAAAACAAGAAGCAAATATGCAACGGCATAATATCAACAACACACAGAGAATAATCACAGCCATGAAATTGAATCAAAGCTTTACTATTAATTCAATATCTGTACATGGGGATTCTTCACCAGTTCTCTGAGTTTCTCTTTTCCTGCTCCTCTGAATACTAATGCTCAATCAATCTGAATGCGAATGTTTTAAAAGATACAAAAGGAGGGTGCCTATATTCCGTTTTCCCTCTAGAAAGCAAAAACTGTCTAATCTACAGTTAATTCCTATCTAACAGCATTAAAACTATTAAATGCCTTCCTATCTATAACACAATACAAGTGCGCTCAGCTTTGAATGTCTTCAGTTAAATGGCGGCACAACAATCTTCAAAGTAATTCAAAAATGTATGTGCTGGCACTGCCCAGCTGTATCTCTTTATCCTTCACGTGCTGGCTCAGTTAATGAGTCGTAGATGCTCCTGCATCAGAACCTCAAGGTTGTTGAATACCTTGGAGGAAAGTCTGCACAGGAGGTAGCATAGCACAAAGTTGTTGAAAACTCTGTAAGACTCTACTAGGATGGAATCGAGTAGGTGCAAGGTGTGCACAAAACCAACACATTATGGAGTGTTGGAGGAATTGAAGAAATCCCAGAGTTGCTAAGAACTCTGAGGAAGAGAAGATCTGCAAGTGTGCATTGAGCAGAGGTAGGAATTTACTTGGAAAACCTGAAAGATTTCAGGAATGCAAAATTAATACCTATGCAGGAGGGCACCAGGGAAACACTTAGACAAGTGTTCCAAGAATCCGTCTGAAGGCTCAACCAAGCGCAAGGAGTGCATCAAAGGAAAATTAAGTTCATATTACAAGATCAGGAGTAAGACCATCAATTTTCCAGGAGGGCACCAGAAGGTTTGTATAAGGATGCAGAAGGGTCGAGAAATCAAGCTTAAATCCAAGCAAATCTCATAAGAATTAGTGTGTCACACATTGAATTCTTCCAAGGAGTGCAGGAAAGGCCGAGAGGATTCAAAGTCTTAGATAGTGAGAAAAGCGCTAAGTAGGCACAGGAGTAAGGACTTGCCAAACTCCCAAAGGCAAGAAGAATCCCCCATCATCAGGAGGAGACAAGTGGCAAAAGATCAGGAGATCCAGAAGATAGAGTTTCAGAGGATTTTCCAAGAGAAAATGGAAATATTCGTGAAGTCGCAAAGAGTGGAGTGAATCCATACCATTGAACCTAGAAAAGACGCATGGAGGAGATCCACACATTTCAGAGAAGTGATCCTTCAGAAGAAAAGGGGAAAGTAGAGAGGAGAGACTCACAAAGGCTGAAATATGAATAGATCACATTTGTTGACCTAAGGAAGCGACAAGGACCGTTGATCCTCACACTCATTTGCATTTGTCAATTCAAAGTTCAAGGAAATAAGAGTTCGTTGTTGTAAAAAAGTTGAAGCCCGAAGCCTGAAGTGCCCTTCAGGGTTTATCCCTTGGTCATAGCCCAAGTTCATATTATTAAAGGGGCCTACCACGAAGAAATAGTTCCACCCCCATCTTTCTTCAAAGAGGCCAAGAAGAGGGTTGGGGGGTTGATAGGACCTGGAATTTGTAGAAAGAGGGAACTGTCAGAATTTGCATTGGGTTCCAGTAGGGAACAAAAGATTCAATCCAACTCAGGCGACTGCGTGATCCTAGACTGGGAGGTCATGCATCCCCCGAGGAGAGAAGTAAAGGAGAGGGGGGTGTCTACACCATCCTCCCTCTTACAACTTGTACAAGACATGAATAATTGAATGATATCCTATGAGTGAAAATGAAATGTCCCCTCTCTTACCCCTGGAGCTTCATCTTCTTTTTCACCCCCCTTTAGAAATCCTAATGAAAACAATTTTCAACCTACAACTATCATGCCTCGTAGTTGGTGTAACTTTTGTGAGGAGCACTGTAATGTACCTCAATTTCGTCATAATTTTTTTTTTTTTCTAAGGGACATTAACCCTCAATTTCGTAAAAAAAACTGGATTATAATAAAATAAATCACCTTTTAATTCAATTACTAAACTCTAACACTCAGTGTACCCAATTTCCTTTCCTAAAAAGACAGACCCACAATCTAGCATTTTTCTTTCAATTTTTTTTAAGTCCTGCTAGCATTTATATGTGGTTATAAGTTTATACTTGGTATTAACTTGAAATTAAAAACATAGGCTTAGGACTTATGGTCCTAACCTATCCTTAAAACACCCTCCATATCTGTGCGCAAGGCTAAAGTCCAAGACCATACATAAGAGGCTTTATACATAATGTATTGGATGTCGTTTTATTTACCTTAGCGATATGTTGGTTTTAACATGAGTTGTTTTGATTCTTCTATGTATGACCAAATTCATTGATAGGATTTCTCTATAAAACATTTGGTTGGTTAAATGTATTTCATCCACAACATGTCCTAACGATTTTTTCTAGTTATAATCAAAACCTATGGTAACCAATTTCGTTGGCTCTACCAGATCGGAACAATGTCTAACCAGATTAGGTACTAAGACTTGATTGGTATTGGTTAGGGATTAAAGGTTTCCAACTCGTCGGATTTCAAGGAAACCACCCTTCACTTGGTAATTCATTAAATGTGACAGGAGAGTTTATGACAGTCGAACTTTAAACCTCTGACTCGGCCTTTAATCGAGGTAGGTGAGAAACAAGGCCATCCATGTACTTACGTCCAACTCAAACACACCAATTCAGTTCTATCACATGGCACGCACCTCCCATGTACCATCGACACTCATCATGTGTAGGGTGTGATATTTAGAGTTACAATAGAGTACTCCTTTGTCATTTTTCTGAAAACTATTTCGAAAAATGGCTTTGCGTTTCTCTTCATTTTTTATTGGCGTGGGAAGAATGGCAGCTTGGAGTTCCTCCCTGGACTGTTCTCGTTACTGGTAAGTGGATCCTCTAACTTTATACATTGTAATCGAGGGTCTTTGGCATGTTGTTCTTTGTATTCCCTCCCAACGAATTCACGCAGGTAACATTCTGTTTGTAAGTCGTTTGTTAGTTGATTTATTTATGTGCTATTACATGGTGTCCGTCTCTGTTGTGCTTCACCGGGACTATGGCCCAAAAGTCTGTTTAGGTTAGGGATTCACCCAGTGTCTACATGCTATAATTATTCACGACACAGAGTCTCATTGACAATATTTCTCATAATGTATTCCTATCATGGTTGAGTACCTGAAATGGGGTTTTTATTTGGGTTCTCTATTTTCCAACTACCCGACGAATTCTTATGACTGTAATCTCTTATTTGAATGTTTTTCCAAAATATTATTCGGCATAGCCACAAAATATGCTCTGTATCCTTCATTGTATATTTTATTTTTAAATAATTCGGTCATCCTTTAATGCAAATTTTCTTAAAGTCTGAGCGTATAACAAGGTCATACGAGTCTAGTAATTCAACACGGTGATGACCCTGTTTCTTTGTTTCTTTAAATACATTTTTCTCAGACGATTTAAATAGACTATGCTGGTGTTATTTGACCCATGGATTTCAATTTCAATGATTGCAATTAGAATAAATATTGGGTCTATTCTCGTTATACAACTCATGTTCACTTTAATGGTAGTCTGTATATTCTTTTCCTGCAATGTATTTTTGATTTATTAATTCAGTTCTTATGACTAATGATGGGACCCTGTGATTGCGAGGGTACCCATCAAGGAGTATTGGGCTCCTCCTCCCCTTTTTGTCTGGGATGTTACTCAGCTCGTCACAATAGTGAAGGATATCAGATCCCTCCAATTAAATTTAAGTATGACTCTGCAATTCCTTTCCTATTATTACTCATTTTATTTTATTTGCCTTATCTCTATTGAACAATTATTAATGGGAACTTGTGCAATCTTTTGCAGGGGTCTCAACTATGCGAGAATTATGGAGGTCAACCTCTGTCGCTCGCATAAGAGGTATTCGAGTTCCATCTAGCCCCTTTCAAGGAGAGTCCTAAACAACTAATGGTTGCAAATATTTAAATTAAAGAGTCAACTCTGTGGGTGAAGATTTGTTTTGTTGTAATACTAGATTTTTACTTCTGTTACATCCTTTCACAGTCGAGTAAGAGATTCAACCTTAAATTGTATATCTGGTCGAATGATTATGTAGAAATTTATTATGTCCTTATTCGAAATGTTCTTTGAATGGAAAATACGAAATAGATTATCTTGGCATAGTGGAACTATTATTCCTCATTATGGAATAAATAATATTGTGAATATTACATGTTGTTCTCATTCCCATGGCTTTACTTTCTGGAAATATTAATTCTTTTGTTTACATTTTAACCTGGTCTGATCAAAATTAATCTAACCATTTGTTTTCCTTCCGAACTGTACTCCAATTTTTTTGGGACCATTTAACTCAATTATGAGCAAGCGACTGTATGAAACTATTTGTTTCCCTTCCCACGTCAGTGTTGACTGGAATGTAAGCAATAGATATTTAAAAATTCTGAGTCTATTAGTGTAACAAATTAAATATGCGACTCTGTAATTACATCCAGAGTGATTTCTACACACACACACATATAGCCATTATTTCAATACTTTGATTGTACAATGGGTTCTATATAACTGTTAGGAAGTTTACATATTAACTACATAATATGTGCACAAAACTTTATAATTGTGCAATGTCATTTCTATGCCATCTACTGTATCTATTGCCGAATAAAATGCATATATTCATAATTGTATTCATATAGATACATATATAATTTGTGGATCCCTATCATAGTATAGTTTTCTCCGGAATTTGGATTTTTAATCTGTACAGGTTGAAACATAACTTGAATATCTTATAAGCATGTGATCTTATGACAGTAGAAATTTCCAGAATTTGTATTTGTATATTCATGGTTAATTTACTACTTTCTACAATATGACTCTGTCCTTGCCACGACTAATACATAGTGGCATTCCAATTCTATTCACAGATAAAAATACTCAATCACTTTATCAATATATTCATTATCATAATATTTATGTTCCTATAACAAATGACATACTATAATCCTGTAGATACAGTCTTTTGTCAAATAGAATTATTTCCACAAGTACCCTACAACAATTCTATAATTCCATCTATTCAAATATGAAAAATAGGGTATACATCTAGAAATAAAAGGAATGTATAATCATTTCAACAATACAAATATGACAAGACGGAAGTAGAGGAACATATCTGTATAAATACTATAACAAGAAAAAGAACATCTAGGTTCCTCCCAACCTTAGAACAGTGAAGCCAAATCACTTGTCCTATTCACCCACTAGCCCGACCATGAATCTATGAGGGCTAAATTGGAACTCCCCTCAACAAATGATTTGTCAGTTTCAACAGTCCTCTCCTTGCCTCACACTCAACCAATAGTTTTTGTAACATCAAGAGATAGTTTCACTCGTGTTCCTTTAGTTTCCAGGGCTCATAACAAATAACGTGTCCTTCTTGAGTTAGGACACCACCTAGTTCTTCTTTACTCACACCAACACAGAAGGTGAAGTCTTTATCTAGATCTACTACCTTTAAAATGGGCGTGGTTGTTAACAATTCCTTTAACTTATTAAAACTGTCTTGACATTTTTGTGACCAATTAAACTTGGTCCCTTTCTTTTGTAGTGATGTGATAGGGTAAGCAATTTTGGAAAATCCCTCTATAAATATGCAATAATATCCTGTGATTCCCATGAATGACCGGATGTCTGCTACATCCTTCGGTACCGACCATTCCATAATGGCCCTTATTTTCTCAGGAACGACTACAATACCTTCTGCAGATATTACATGTCCTAGGTACTGTATTTTCTTCTGATAAAAATCACACTTATCAAATTTAGCATACAGTTTTTGCTTCCTTAAAGTTTGCAGAACTATTCTTAAGTGTTCTTTGTGTTCTTCTTCTATTTTAGAATATACCAGAATATCATCATTAAATATCAGTACGATTTTTTCCAAGCACTGACTGAAAATACTATTCATTAAACACATGAACATGGTTGGCGCGTTAGTGAGTCCAAAAGGTATGACCACAAGTTCATAATGTTTGTATCTCGTTCGAAAAGTTGTTTTACTTATGTCCTCATCTTTTATCCTAACTTGGTGATAACCAGATCATAAATTGAATTTCGATAAAATTCTTGCCCCACCTACTTGATCGAACAAATCATTTATCCTAGGTAAGTGGTACTTATTCTTAATAGTCATCTTGTTTAATTGTCTATAATCAATGCATAATCTCAGAGTTTCATTTTTCTTTTTCACAAAAAGGATTGGTGTTGCTCATGGGGAAACACTTGGTCTGATATATTCCTTATGCGATAATTCCTGTAATTGAATTTTGATTTTTGTCAATTATGACAAACTCATTCGGTAAGGTGGCTTAGAGATAGGGGTTGAACCAGCTAGAAGGTCGATAGAAAAGTCTATCTCCCTTCTAGGGGGTAATTCAGGTATTTCATCAACAAATATGTCTTTGAAATCACATAGAACAACAAAGTATTCCAAGTTGGGTTTATCTTCTTTTTCTAACAGGTTTGTTACTTGTATGGTGTAAACTTGACAACCCTTTCTCATGCATTTGTTGAATTGCATTGCTGAAACTTGTCTAACTAATACTGGTTTTTCTATACCTTGGACTATCCCAGTGGTGTAATTTTCATCTTTATACTTAAGTGTCTTTGCATAACAATCTAGCATAGCTTTATGCCTTTCTAACCAATCCATTCCGATAATTACATCATAAGATCCTAGTGGTAGAATGTTCAGATTTGTCCTTATGTTTTGACCACCTAAACTGAACTCATAATCAGAAATAATGTCGACCACTTTCCTTTTAGTTCATGTTACTAGTTGTACCAGCCATGATTTTGTGTGTCTCATTTTCTTAAGTTTATTTGACTCTACTATACCAGGAGTGATATAACTTAACATAGCTCCAGGATCAATTAAAACAAAAATTCAAGTGTTATTGATTTTACCTTCCACTTCCACAATAGAGGACTGGTGGTCAGCTTGGCAGCCATCGACAACTGCATTTATCCGATGCAAGATTCTGCCCACATCTCCCACCATCGAGGCTTACTGCAAATTGTGAACAACAGTTTTGGTGCTGAATTTAAACATGGAAAGTTCCTCCTTAGGTGAGGTTCTCCACATTCACAACACTTTAATGGTTTGTTGGGGCTGTCCCCAAACTTCTTTGTTCCCAGATTTACAGGTTTAGCGTTGCCTTGAGTATTTGGGTTGTTGGAGTGAAAATCTGTTCTTGGAAATATTTTTTCTACGTTCCGATAAGGAACTGGCTGGTATCCCTTCTTTCATTGGTTCATTCGGTCTTGTTTATTATCCTTCCAAGCTTTGGGAAATTATGCCTATTGTTTGTATTGGTCGTAACACACTCGATCTTTCCTGAATACTTCACTCATGGACTTGGGGTTATCAAACTCAATTTTGTCCTTGTAAGACTATGGTAAATAGATTAGGAACTGTTGGATTTTTACTTTGTCCTCCCAGATATAAGGTACAAACCTTATTAATTCTAGGAATTTGTTTATTAGATCCTCCATATCCATTTGGCCGAGTCATATCTCATAAAATTCTTTGGTTTTTATTTCATAGTAACTTTCAGATAGGTATTGTTTCTTGAAACATTTCTTAAAGTCTACCCATTCCATCTATTTCTCTCTTAGGCCCTTGGCCAATTCAGATCTTGCCACCAAATACTGGCCTTTCCTTTCAGGTTATAGATAGCCATTCTGACCTTCATATTGTTGGAATAGTTGTAGATCTGGAATTACTTCTTGATGTCTTATAACCATGCCTCAGGTTCCTCCCCTCTTCTAGATTCCCCATCAAACGTACTGGGTTTGATTTTCTTAAATTATCCCTCAAGGTAATCTACTTGTTTCCTTTTTCTATATGTTTTTGTTTTATCTTTAGCTGAAGGTGTACCTTAAGATGAACTGTCCCCTTTTTCTTCTTCATGACCAGAATTTTTTGAGGCCCTTTCACTGACCTCTTCCTCATGGTCATCGTCCTTTGGGATTTTCTTTGTCACTATAATATGCAGGAGGACCTCATTTATTTCCTGTTGTTCCTATTGTGGCTTCTTCAGTTTCTCATTGTTTGCTTTGAAATCTTGCAGCTCAACAATGATATTCCTCATCGTTTCTAGAACTTTAGTGGGTGAGCTTTCGTCACTATTTTGCCTCGGATCTTCAAGAGGTCTTTGTTCAGGATTCCCCCCAAGTCTAATTTATGTTTCATCTTGGGATGCCATGATTAACACAAAACATAAAAGGGTTTTTTGTTTGTTACAATAATGGTTTGTTTGTTTTACATAAATAGAAATATGTGCTAAGTAATTAATTTGGCCCTGTTCAAGGTCCAAGTGTTGTAACCTTTTCTCTAATACCATATGTAATGTACCTCAATTTTGTCATAAATTTATTTTATTTTCTAAGGGAAATTAACCCTCAATTTCGTAAAACAAACAAGATTGTAATAAAATAAATCACCTTTTATTTCCATTACTAAACTATGACACTCAATGTACCCAATTTCCTTTCCCAAAAAGATAGACCCACAATCTAGCATTTCTCCTTTCAATTTTTGTTTAAGTCTTGCTACCATTTATATGTGGTTATAAGTTTATACTTCGTATTAACTTGAAATTAAAAAAATTGGCTTAGGAAATAGGGTCCTAACCTATCCTTAAAACACCCTCCATATCTGCGCGCAAGGCTAAACTCCAAGACCATACATAAAAGGATTTATACATAATGTAGTGGCTGTCGGTTTATTTAGCTTAGCGATATGTTGGTTTTAACGTGAGTTGTTTTGACTCTTCTATGTATGACCAAAGTCATCGATAGGCTTTCTCTGTAAAACATTTGGTTGGTTAAATGTATTTCATTCACAACATGGCCTAATGGTTTTTCTAGTTAGAATCACAACCTATGCTAACCAAATTTGTTAGCTCTACCAGATCGGAACAATGTCTAACCAGACTAAGTACTAAGACTGGATTGGTAGTGGTTAGGGATTAAAGGTTTCCAACTCATAGGATTTGGAGGAAACTTCCCTTCACTTGGTAATTAACTAAATGTGACACGAGGGTTTATGACAGTTGGGAGTTAAACCTATGATTCAGCCTTTAATGCAGGTAGGTGAGAAACGAGGCCATCCCTATACCTCCATGCAACCCAAACATGCCAAGTCAGTTCTATCACATGGACTGCACCTCCCGTGTACCATCGACACTCATCATGCGTAGGGTGCGAGATTTAGGGTTATAGTAGATTACTCCTTTGTCATTTTTGTGAAAACTATTCCGAAAACTAGGCCTGTGTTTCCCTTCATTTTTTCTTGGCGTGGGAAGAATGGTGACTTGGAGTTCCTCCCTGGACTGTTCTCGTTACTGGTAAGTGGCTCCTCTAACTTTATACATTGTACTCAAGGGTTTTTGGCATGTTGTTCTTTGTATTCCCTCCCGACGAATTCACACAGGTAACGTTCTGTTTGTAAGTTGTTTGTTAGTTGATTTATTTATGTGCTATTAGATGGTGTGCATCTCGATTTTGCTTCACCGAGACTATGTCCCAGAAGTTCGTTTAGGTTAGGGATTCACCCAGTGTCTACATGCTATAATTATTCATGACATAGAGTCTCATTCACAAGATTTCACATAACGTCTTCCTATCCTGGTTGAGTACCTGAAATGGAGTTTTTATTTGGGTTCTCTATTTCCCAACTACCCGACGAATTCTTATGATTGTAATCTCTTATTTGAATGTTTTTTTGAAATCTTATTTGGCATAGCCACAAAATATGCTATGTATCCTTCACTGTATATTTTATTTTTAAATAATTGGGTCATCCTTTAATGCCAAGTTTCTTAAAGTCTGAGCATATAACAAGGTCATACGAGTCTGGTAATTTGGCACGGTGGTTACCATGTGTATTTGTTTCTTTAAATACTTAGATAGATTCCACTGGTGTTATTTGACTTGTGGATTTCAATTTCAATTCTTGCAATTAGAATAAATATTGGGTCTATTCTCATTATACAAATCATATTCTTCACTGTAATGGTAGTCTGTATATTCTTTTCCTGCAATGTCCTTTTGATTTATTAATTCGGTTCTTATCACTAATGATGGGACCCTGTGATGGTAAGGGTGCCCATCAGGGAGTCTTGGGCTCTTCCTCCCCTTTTGGTCTGGGATGTTACTCAGCTCGTCGCAATAGCGAAGGATATCAGATCCCTCCAATTAAAGTTAAGTATGACTTTTCAATTCCTTTCCTATTATTACTCATTTTATTTTATTCGCCTTATCTATGTTGAACAATTATTAATGGTAACTTCTGCAATATTGTGCAGTGGTCTCAACCATGTGAGAATTATGGAGTTCAACGTCTGCCACCTGCATAAGAGGTATTCAGGTTCCATCTCACCCCTTTCAAGGAGGGTCCTAGGCAACTAATGGTTGCAAATATTTAAATTAAAGAGTCATCTTTATGGGTGAATATTTGTTTTTCTGTAATACTAGGATTTTACTTATGTTACTTGCCTTCACGACCGAGTAAGAGAGTCATCCTTAAATTGTATATCTGGTCAAATGATTATGTCGAACTTTATTATGTCCTTATTCGAAACATTATTGGAATGGAAAATACGAAAACGATTATCTTGGCATAGTGGAACTATTCTTCCCCATTCTAGAATAAATAATATTGTGAATATTACATGTTGTTCTCATTCCTATGGCTTTAATTTCTGGAAATATTAATTCTTTTGTTTACATTTTAACCTGGGATGATCAAAATTAATATGGCCATTTGTTTTCCTTCCAAATTGTACTCAAGGTTTTCTGGGACCATTTAACTCACTTCTGAGCATGCGACTGTCTGAAACTATTTGTTTCCCTACCTGCGTCGATGTTGACAGGAATCTAAGCAATAGATATTTAAAAAGTTTGAGTCTATCAGTGTAACATATTAAAGATGCGACTCTGTAATTACATACAGAGTTCTTTCTATACATATATGTATTTAAAAATATAGCCATTCTTTCGATACTTTGATTGTATAGTGGGTTCTATATAGCTGTTAGGAAGTTTACATATTAATTACATAATATGTGAGCATAACTTTATAATTGTGCAATGCAATTTCTATGCCATCTACTGTATCGATTGTCGAATAAAGTGCATATATTCATAACTGTATTCATATAGCTACATATATGATTCGTGAATCCCTATCATAGTAGAGTTTCGTCCTGAATTTGAATTTTTTATATGTACAGGTTGAAACAGAACTTGAATATCTTATAAGCATGTGATCTTATGACGGTAGAAATTTCTAGAATTTGTATTTGTATCTTCATGGTTAATTTATTACTTTCTACAAGATGACTTTGTCCTTGCCACGACTAATACATAGTGGATTTCCAACACTATTTACTATTTACATTCTATTCCTACCACAGATAAAAAATACTCAATCGCTTTATTAGTCCATTCATTATCATAATAGTTATGTTCCTATAACAAATGAAATACTATAATCCTTTATATACAGTCTTTAGTCAAACAGAATTATTTCCACAACAAGTACCCTACAACAACTCTATAATTCCATCTATTCACATATGAACAATAGGGTATACATCTAGAAATAGAAGGCATGTATAATCATTTCAAAAATACAAATATAACAAGTGGGAAGTAGAGGAACATATCTGGATAAATACTAGAACAAAAAAGGGAACAACTAGGTTCCTCCCAACCTTAGAACAAGGCATCCAAATCACTTGTCTTGTTCACCCCCTAGCCTGACCATGAATCCATGAGGACTAACTTGGAACTCCCCTCAACAAATACTTTTTCAATTTCAATAGTCCTCCCCTTGCCTCACACTCATCTAGTAGTGTTCGTAACAACAAGCGATATATTTTCTTTTCCCTAGCACACTCGACAATGTCCTGCCTCCTCACATATACCATATATCCCAAAAATTCCTTTTGCCTAGGTATTTTTCCCTCTCTTGGGAACTTTCACAGCTTTCCAAATCCCTGATTTTCAGGGGCTTCCAATGGAAAAATTCTTGATTTTCCACTTGTAACAATCAACCCATAGGTAGTTCCAACATGTTCCCCACTCATGGAGTCATGGTCAGCTGATTCTGAACATGGTTGTTCCATTTGTCTTCCATTAATAATTATAAAATATTTTTTTTCATACAAGTGTCATAGTCAAGAAGTTAGTTGGGTCAAATAGGTCTCTTCTCAACAGTCATAATCATTAATTACAATCAATTAAATTCAAAATTCAAAATTTCCAAAAATGGCAAAAATCTTCCAATTTCGAATTTACCAAAAATGGAATAATTTTCCTAAAAATCTCAAACTTAAAAATAAATTATTTTTGGGGATGTCACAAACACCATGAGGAAAGTACATGTGAAGTAAATAAATATTTGGTAAGAGACCTAAAACTACCATTGTTGTCCTATACTTTGCAGAGCTAGAGGATGTCATGATCATAAATACTAGGAATAAATCCTATACTCCAAAAGAAAAATATGAGCCTCCTCACACTTCTTATAGCCCAAGGTCATCCTCAAAAACTACTACTGTTCTGTTTCCTAAGGCTCCTGACAGTCAAGGAACTAATTCCCCTCTTCCCTCTTCCAAATACAACATTCTAAATCAGTTGGCCAACATTAAAGAAGATGTTACCCTTCTAGACATGGTTGTCATCCCTGAGTAACAGAAGCATCTAAAAAATTTCATGGAAGGAAAATATTCCATTCTAGCCAACGTCTCTGAAGAGGTATATGAAGAGGATTCGTCTGTAAATAAATTAAGTGTACGTAAATTTAGACACTATGTAAAAAAAATAATTCTGTAAAGATTATGGATAAGATTGCCCATTCTTGTCTCATTGATGGCGGTTCAAGCCCAAGTGTAATGTCGAAAATTATTATGGAAGATCTAGGCTTGTATTGTACAAATGAAAATGCTAGAAGCATGCTCTCTTATAATAGTTTACAACAAACGACCATAGGTGAAATCAAGGACGCGAACTTGTTTTTGTGCGTGCATCTTGAAATAAGGACAACCCTTAATATTCAGGTATTAGATATGTTAGTGATTAATTACTTGATCATATTAGGAAGAGTTTGGAAAGATTTGATAGGTGGATACCTCTCACTCAATGGGACACACTTGTCCATTCCTCGAAATGGTAAAAACATCATAGTCCTAAGGGAGGGAAGAATTTCACCTTACATAAAAAACAACCCTCAACCGAATGTGAATTTTATCGAGGAGGACCTAGGAGTGTATTCTATCTTTGCAGACGAGGAAAACACTACCTTGGAACAAATAGACTTAGAGGATGGGATGTGGCATATGCACTTTGATGGTTCATGCTCCAATGAAGGAAACATAGTTGGTATTATCTTGTACTCTCTTGTGGGTAAGATTCATAACTTTTCCTATAGGTTAGAGTTTTCTTGCACAAACAATGTCACTGAATTTGAAGCATTACTACTAGGAATTGAAAATGCCTATAAGTTGGGTTGTGTTCACTTTACAGTTTTGGGGGATTCCAAACTTGTTGTAAACCTTGTACGTAAAACATACTCTCCTAGAAACAAGTTAATGAAACGTTACACCCAAACTGTTTCGGCACTTATCTCGAACTTACTATCTTTCAACATATCTCATGTTAAAAGGGAGTTGAAATCAATGGATGATAGGTTAGTTTTTTTTGTAGCCTCTCCTACTTCGAAACTTCTTCCTCAAAGACCTGATTGCACTTTTCAATATCTGTATTGTCCACACATCCTTGACAATATAGAGTCATGGTAGGTCTTCCCTAGTGATGAGAGTATCTTTGACTTCATTCAAAATGAAACTTATAAACCTAAGGAAATTATATCAATGAAAGATAACAAAATTCCCAAAGGCTTGACTCCTCTAGAAAGTTCATTTTCATCGAGTGATGTAGGAAACAAAGAAAAACATAAAGAAGACGAGTCAAAAAGGAAAGTGGGTGAAACCATTTCCTTGAACATTGGAACACCCGAGTCTCCAAAGAATGTTAAAATAGGTTCCCAATGTTCTGATGAAGAAAAATGGAAGTTCGCTAAGCTGCTTGGTGAATTTCAAGATGTTTTTTCTTTTTCTTATAAGGATCTTCGTGGTTTTGATCCTGCTCTTATACAACATGAAATTCCTATCAAGGAGGGAATAAAAAATGTTAGGCAAAAGCGAATTCCCATTAACCCTGCACTGGAAGAAACTATTCGAAAGGAGTTGGAAAAACTCTTGAAGGCTGGGATCATTTTCCCGGTTAATTAATCTGAATGGCTTTCCAATTTGGTTCCCGTTCGGAAAACAACTGCTCAGATCAGATTATGCGTAGATTTTCGTGCATTGAAAAGGGCTAGTATAAAAGATCACTTTCCTCTCCCTAATATGGAAATGATTTTGTAGCAAGTTGCAGGGTCACAGATGATGTTCTTACTTGACGGTTTTTCTGGTGACAATCAAATCAAGGTAAAAAGGATAGATAAATATAAAAACAACTTTATTACTCATTGGGCCACTTTTGCTTATGAACAAATCCATTTTGTCTTGTCTAATGTAGGTACCACTTTTCAAAAAGCTATGCAAATATCTTTCGAAGATTTGATCGGTAAAATTAATTAGATTTGTCTTGATGACTTAACTGTGTATTCTAAAAATTGATCAGATCATTTTGGTCATGTTAAAAGAGTTCTCATGCGATGCAAGAAATTTTGCATTTATCTAAACCCTTCTAAGTCTATTTTCAACATTACTAAGGGAAAGCTCCTTGAACACACTGTCTATGATTTAGGAATAAGAATTGATCCTGAAAAGATTGTTGCTATCCTAAATCTGCCTGCTCCCACTTCCAAGAAGGAGGTTCAATATTTTATGGGTGTTATTAACTTTGTCCATAGGTTTGTTCATGATTTTGATGTAATGGTCAAGCCAATTCATAATCTTCTTAAGAAAAATATTTCCTTTTCTTGGATAGATGATGTCGAAAATGATTTTGTAGGGATCAATAAATCAATCAGTTCCACATCGGTTTTGGTGAAGCCGGATTTTGAGAAATAATTTATGATATATACTAATGCCACAGAGGAAGCAATTTCTTCTATCCTCATGCAATGTGATGACCAAGGCAATAAAAAACTAGTGGCTTACATGAATCAAATCTTGTCTGATAATGAGTTTAAATATTCTTTTATTGAAAATCATGCTTTATCTCTTGTTAAAGATTTTGAAAAGTTTCTCCACTTCATATTAGGTAAGAACACGTTGGTGAAAGTCCCTTGACCCGTTGTCAATTTTTTTCTCTCATAGACTTATCTTTTAGGGAAGCTTTCACATTGTCTTGCCAGGATCCAGGAGCATAATTTAAATATCTTGATTTCTAACACCATCAAGGGACGTGACTTAGCCCTTCACTTAGCTCAACATGATGAAACTAGTGAAGAAATCGATGAACATGATAGATCTCTATCAACACTATTTTAAATTGACAATCAAATTCTTCCTGTGTCTGAACATCCTTGGTATAAAAATTTGGTTTACTACTTGCAAAATCAAAGATGTCTAGATAACTTAGACACTCATCAAAGAAGAAGGATCTGTCTCGAATATACTAGATACATCATTATAGGAGACTTATTGTTTAGAATATTTGTCAATGGTATGTTGCTTTGTTGTGTGAACAATGAGGAAGAACAAAAATTGTTGCAAGAGACTCACGGTTCTTCAAATTCTGTTATTCATGTAGGAGGCCACTTTTCTGCTAAAACCATTTATTTTAATATTATCAGGAAAGGTTATTATTGGTCTTCAATCTTTCGTGATTCTTATGTTTTTTTGAGATATTGTGACAAGTGCCATAAATTTGTTGGGAAAGAAAGACTTTCTTCTATGCCTTTACAACCTGTCCTCCCAGACATTCTTTTTTCAAAATGGGGTTTGGACTTTATTGGTCCTATTAATCGTTTGTCTTTAGCAAGACAAGTATTTATCTTGAAAACTACAAACTTTTTTATGAAATGGACTGAAGTTGTGTTGCTTAAACATTCGCAGGATGAGCAGGTGATTTCTTTCCTTGAAAATAATATTTTTTCCAAATTTGGTCTTCCTTTGGATATTATTACAAACAATGGTTCTGCTTTTATTTCTACTAAGTTGACCTAATTTTTAGCTAAGTTGGGGGTTAAAAATTTTACGTCATCATCTTATTATCCCCAAGGAAATGGGCAGGTCGAGTCTACCAATAAAAATTTGGTAAAAATTATCAAACGACTCATTGAAGATAAGCCTCATCAATGGAACACTCTCCTCACTTACTCTCTTTTGGAAGATCGAACTACCACCAAGGTGAGCACTGGTTTCACTCCTTTCCATCTTGTTTATGGTCAAGAATCCATTCTACCTACAGAGATGGAACTTTCCTCCTTACGGTTAATGCTACAGGTCGAGGAATTAAATTCTTCTGATGTTTCTCAAAGAATGAATGCATTGTTGGATTTAGAGGAGAAAAGGATGTTTTCCTTGGATAATATAAAAACAAAACATCAGACTGTTGAAAAATATTTCAACTAGAGTGTCAAAGATGTCAAATTTAAAGTCAATGAGAAGGTATTGTTGTGGGATTCAGCTCATGTTGATAGAGTAAGCCATTCAAAGTTTCAAAAATTATGGTTGGGTTCTTTTAAGATCATTTTTTTCCTCGGCACAAATTCTTACATTCTAAAGGACTTACAAGAGAGATTGTTTTCCTACAACACTAACGGTTCCCACTTAAAACATTAAGTGGAACCAACTTGAAAAGTTTAATGCTGTATGAGATGACTTTTGTATTATAGTAGTTTTTCATTTCTGTTTTTACATTTATGTCACTTCATTTATGTTTATTTCAATTCTATTGTTTCATTTCTTCTATGACCTTTCTTTCTTTTTGTTCTTTTGACTTCATTTCTTGTCAAAATAAAATTTTGGATCAGTTTTTCCACAGGGACGCTTCTGCAAAGTATTGTTAATCAATAACAATCGAGTTACACAATTTTCATGATGTTCCCCTTGAAAGAATCATTGAAATTGTTATCTTCTTCCACTGATGTTTTATGAGATAGTTGGTTTTATCCCTCTTCTTCTTTGCTTTTCTTCATCCATTTCAAGATTCAAAAGAGCAAGTTCATAAAAAAATTCTCCTTGAAGTCCAGAATTTTTTTTTTAGTTGAATGATTATGCTTATAGTGATAAACCACCTCATACTTAACACTTTCCATGAGTTATTCCCAAATTCTCGATCATTTTTCCCTTAAATCCACTCACTTCCTCCCATTTCATAATCATTTTGATTTATATCTTCTTGATCTGATGTTACTTGGTCCGCGAAACTAGATATTCTGAGTTCTTAATGTGTTGGAAACAGATTTCCCCGCGGAGTCACCAGTTTGTTGATGATTAAAATAGTAACGATGAATTCCGCCCTCAAAGTGTTGCTAAAAGTGCTATTATTTAACTATGCTAATAATATAATACTAGTAGGTGGGACCCCCTTGTAGACTATAGGCACAAGGATAAACATATTACACATGTTTATATTCTGTTGTGATGTTGCCTACATAGTCCTACCTTTTTGACGATGCAATATTGGTTTCATTTGGATTGATAATAAGTGGATAATGCATTATTGTGGAATGATTTTGGTAATCACTTGTGACACATAACAATTTCTATGGGTATGAGGATCATGTGGTTTATTGTTTCTATGTTATAACCTTGTTACTAATTCTTTTGGTGATTACTTAGCCACATATATGCAAGGGATACTTAATGGTAGCATGATCAAAACAAAGGGAAATTATGGAAAGGTTTAATATTTCAAACAAAAGGGAAGAAACTATGTATTTGAACTATAATAAAAGACTATATGCAAATTTTGAATGAAAGAATTAATGGATACTAGTGTTATTCCTAGTTGTTATTCTATTTGTTTGGTTAATGGATTATGCAAACCTTTGAATGGAGGCGCATATAGAAATGTTGATATGGATTATTGTGTGGAGTGAAATATCTCGGGTGGCACACTATGCAATAGATATGGTCTCAGTTCTTACGATGTATTGGCGTTGATTATGCATTGGTTATATGGTTTGATTTATTGGTAGATGTTATGCTTATTGGGATGTCTCGTACTCAGAATTGAATGGGGCTAGGTGATGGAAGCGATGTGCATTTACTGCATGTCACTCCAAACCTTCCCTATCTCTCGTCACCCTAACATTGTTCCATTGTTGCATTTTTCTCTCTGTTGGTTGTGAAGCTCTGCATTTTCAGGTTTTTGGAAGGGGGAGCTCGACCAACTCGCCATTTAAGCATTTTTACCACAGGTATGATTCTTTTCTCTCCATCCATGATGTATTATCTATTGTATGAACCAAATGGTGGCTCAGTGATGCTTGGATTCTGTGTATTCTTGAGATTTTCGACTGTGTGTAAATGTGGTGTTTTGGCTCTCTATGACGACTGTAAAATGTTGGAAATTGCAAGCAAAGGAATGGGTATTATTAAGTTCTGTGTTGTTTTTTTGCTTGCTCAATGTAGTTTTATGATGGTTCTCTATGGAATAATAAGTGTCAATGGTGAAATAAGTCTCTGGGTTTGATGATTGAGGGTTTTTGTTTTGTGTATCACTGTGTGTTAACTCGTTTCCCTCTCGGTTGTTGTGGTCATCCTTACCCAGTTGCAGAGAAATTGCCAAAAGTGGTGTGTTTTTTTATATAACCCCGAGTTGTTGTTAATAACTCATTCCTAACTGTCTTTTCATTGAAAGCTTGCCAAAATTCCAATGTTGGTCACCCAGATATTAATGCAATGATGTGTGTTTAATGGATATCATATCTAAAAGGTTTCTCCACACCTCTGCTATCATTCCCGTTGTAATGATGTATGTGGGATCACTGTCAATTTTTTTCGAAAGTTGTTTGACTCTTCAGGGATTGAAAAGAGACGTTATATCTATGTGTTTTTTGAATAACCTCCATTGTTAATTTAACCCTCGTCCCTTCTCTACAAGTATTAGAGACACCTATGTGCACTGGGTTATTTTACTCGTACTATCTCTGCTCTCCTTGGGTGTTAACTATTGGTTTCTTTGTCAGTACTTGGAGTAATAAGTAAGGACTATATGGCTCTCAGCTATGTATTTTCAAAATTTATTTTGGCCTGTGGTTGATATAAGTCTTGAAAGACCGTCAACTCTCTGTGTTTTGTTTAAAAATATAAACAAGCTCTTGTTCCCTCCCTGCATTTGATTTTGATAGAGCCTGATTTGGACTCTGACTTGTCTTTTCTCTCCCCGGGTACCTTCTGGGGTTGTCAAGTATTGATTATTAGTTAAATGGTTATGGAAGTCTTTAAACACACATGATATCTCATCGAGTCTTTGTCTGGTCCTTCTATGAAAAAATTGTTTGAACAAAAAAAATTAAAACAAACGATTGCATACAATCGAGGGATGTTTTCCTATTCGTTATGGTTTCTCTCACTATGTTTTATTGGGCATGGTGTTGATTGCATAAGAAGACACATGTGTGAATTTTACTGAGCCCGATCAGGGTTCGACAAGTTAAAAATATGCCCGTGTTTCAGTTTAGTTTTGTTTGATTCATATATGATATAGTTATCATCGTGCAAACTACAAATTGTTTTAAAAATGAGTTATATATGAGATCAAGCTTAGGGTTTATGTTTGGGTTGACTGTTTTTATCATTTCAATATTTTGTTGATTGATATGATGAATACATGTGTATGATAGAGCATGCTTTTAAGTCTGTCCACGTTTTTTTGAAAAGACACCCGTGTACATTTAAATTGGGCTCGATTGTTGATTGGAAAACAACGAATGCCGATTTTTTTATCGTGGTGCATTATTGATTATCAGGGATAGATGTTGAGCATATTTTTGGGAATGTTTTGATTATTTTTATAGAAGAAGGGATCAACGTTTTGATAAATAGTATTGTTGAATGGAAAACGTTTTTATAAGTTATAATTGCACAGACTGTTATAAATTAAGGAATTCTGGGAAATTTAATTATTGAAACAACAAGTGGTTTTGTATACAATTGAGGAACAATGAATGTTGTTGCTTTTTAGATTGATTTTGAACAGAGCTATGATTATTTGACTTATTTTATGAACAATATCCATCAAATTCCCTGTCATTTTCTCACTTTTTCGCTCAATAAAAATCCCCTCACAATCCCACATTCATTTTGCACGCCATGTTCTTAAAATAAAATTAAAACTCCATATTATAGTGATTAAGAAATAACACAGAGTTGGATCAAAACGGATATGATTTGGTTATGGTTGCATAGTTGATTGTTCAATGAAGAGTTGATCAGTAATTGTGTTCTTACTCCCTTTCATTTTCTCATTTTTTCACTCAATACAATCTTCTTAGATATCCTAGAACCCTAATTCGCCCCCTTCTCATTGACAATTATTGGATGAATTTTATGGATTGGATTTCATGGGTCTGATGTGATTGTTGAGCCAAAATTTGTTTCATATTAAGAGATGTATGTATGGTTTGTTTAGGAAGCTAGTTGCTAATAAACCCTGCATACATATGAGATTTTTGAGCAGAGGAAGTCATGGCCAAAATAACAGGGGCATAGGGAATTGGAACGGAGGGCCTAGAAGGCCAAGATTCTCAATACATTTTGATGCATATCTTCAAGAGTCAAACCAACTCTTCGAAGTTGGATTTTTCAATTGGATTGGACAATGGGTAGTCCAACCTAGGCCAGATAGGCCTCCCTTCCAACTCCAACATGTCCCTGGTATTTTTGTGCCCCCTCATGTTTTGTTGCAACCTAAAGTCCCCGAGAATGACGGATGGCAGGAGATTGTTCACCCAGTAGTATCCCAGCATCGTGGCATGACAAATTTATCTCTACCTCCTCCTCCTCAACTTGTTAACCCAAATGTCCATATTTCCCCTACACACTCATCTGTATAGTCCTCCCATGCAAGAAAAATACTCAAAACCAAATCCCACTGCATGCATGACAAAGGAAACGTTGTTGTTGCCCCTCCTCTCCCTCAAGTGATTCATCGAAATCTGTTTCATCTCGTATGCTCTTGAAATATTATTTTTCTCATGTCATCAGTGAGATAAAGCCTCAAGGATCTACACAACCTAAGGATAATTCAGAGAAGGAAAACATGGATAGCAACAACAAAGGGAAAATTTCCTCTCAAAGTGGAAAATACGATTTTTGAGTATATTTTATTATTGTTTTATTGAGAACAATGGATTGTTGAAGTTTTTGGACAACATACTATTTTTGGATATTCTAGATAATATTTGTCTAGATATGATTTAAAATATCATTGATATTTAATTTTCAAATTATGATAATGATTATGGGAGCCACAAGGAGGGATGTGTTTGATTGATTGACTAGTTATGTTTATTTTGTTAAGAAACTAAAGGGAGTCACAAGGGGTCCCACCTACTAGTTATTATTTATTAAAAGACCCTTATTATTATTATATTAATTATTCCCTTAAAATAAAAGTTAGTTGATTTTTAGTTAACTTAACTAAAAGAGGTAGTTGAACTACTTCAACTAATTTGGGATGCATAAAAGCAAAATGAGAAGGAAGAATAGAAGGAGAAAGCATACTAAGGTTTTCTCTTGAGTTTTATTGAGATAGTTTAGTTTTCATTCATTCTTCAATTCAATAAAATCCTAATTGTTTTTTATGACAACACATTCCTATTGTAGACAACAAGATTCAAAGATGAACTACATCATTCAAACACTTTTTTTCAGAGGTGTTGATCTATATTTGATAGTCTGTGTAGACTTGTCTGTTTATGAATTAAATTTCATGAATGATAAAGGATATTATGTAGAGTCAAGTGGACAAAAATCTGTGGCAAGTTGATCCAAATTTTAAAGTTCAGTTTTTTACTTCCTGTCAAAGTCCTTTTGTATGGTTTTCATCTGGGATATATAACTTTCACTTTAGTCCAAACTCCCTTAGGGATATTTGTAAAGAGAATGATTCATTTGATTTCTTGGACTGAAATAAGTGATTTATATTATGTCTCATCTATGATAATATGTGACTTGGTATTTTTTATTTTTCCTCCACATTAATGTTGCATCTGTTATATTCAGAAAATTATATAAAAATGTTGAATTTTAAAACAATCTTTTATTTAAAAAAAATCATCCTAAGCCCTTGTAACCAATACTTGGGGATTGGGAAACAAATTTTGAGGCTATAAACATAGGGTGATATTTCTGTCTATCTTGACTTTGTCAAGAAAGATGTGAAAATGCTTGAGTAAAATCATTTCATATCTTCTCCTCAACAAACGTTTCATGGGAACTATTCAAGGAGTGGTTTTGGGAAAGGTACTTGTCAGAGGAATTCATTGAGCTCCATCTCAATGATTTCAAATCCTTGTGACACGGAAGTCATACTATGCGCGAGTATGAGGCCCATTTCATGGAGCTTCTAAAGTAGGCTCCACATCTGAGCATGAAGAAGATGAAGGTCAAAACATTTGTAATGGCCTTAAACATCAACATTCGTGCGAAAGTGAGGATCTTATTGCCTTAGACGTTGCATGATGCAATACAGAAGTCTCTCATATCCGAGGAAGATATGATAAATGAGGTTCAGGGTAGGAATCATGTGAGACAGATGGGACATGCGTCGTCTAGTGCGCAACAGCATCAGACTCTAGCTAGAATTTCTTCAAGGTATCGGGATACGTTGAGAGCATTTGCATTCACGAGACCTTGATGACTGGATCCTTAACAGGGAACTCCACATAGGGGACCACTTCATCAACAACAACAATCATTAGGCATGTTTAGTGGAAGAGACTAGGGTTTTAGGATGGTGGGCTAACAACTTCTACTTCGAGGACCAGGACTACTAGACCGAAGATCGAATGCTGGAAAGGTGGAGAGACACTTTACCAATGTGACTATATGGTTGAGAGGGCCGGTGTAACATCCCAAAAAATATTTTTTTTTTATGTTTGAAATTTCTTAGGAAATTATTTCCATTTCTGGTAAATTTGAAATTGGAAAATTTTTACCATTTATGGAAATTTCGAGTTTCGAATTTAGTTAATTGTAATTAATGATTATGAATGTTGGAAAAAATATCGTATTTGACCCAACTAACTATTTGAATATGAAATTTGTATGAAACAAAACATTTTATAATTATTGTTGATGGACAAATGGAACAATCATGTTAAAATAAGCTGACCATGATTCCATGAGTGGGGAACATGTTGGAACTACCTCAGGGTTGATTGTTACAAGTGGAAAATCAAGAATTTGGCCATTGGAAGCCCCTGAAAATCATGGATTTGGAAAGCTGTGAAAATTCCCAAGGGGGAAAAGACCTAGGCAAAAATGGTTTTGGATATTTAGCATATGGGAGGAGGCAGGATGTTGCCTAGTATGCTGGGGGGAAAAACAATTTTCTATTGTTGTTATGAACACTATTTTTTGTGAGTGTGAGGCAAGGAGAGGTTACTGAAATTGAAGGACTATTTTCGAGGAGAAGTTATGAGTTCTCCCTCACAGATTCATGGTCAGGCTAGGAGGAGAATGGGACAAGTGATTTGGTTGTTCTGTTCTAAGGTTGGAAGGAACACGATTGTTCCATTTGTTATTCAACAACTATTCATATATGTCAACCTACTCTTTTTCTCTAACTGAATGTTATAGGGTTTAATAACTGGTATAATGCATCTATTTAATTCTGGATGGAAGTATTACTATGGGCAAAAATATGATTGAATGTTGTCAAACTTAAGAACTGATAGAATGTCTCTAAACTAATTCTGAATGAATTATCTTTGTTGATTTGAATATTGTACAAATGCTATTTTCATTTGGTATATTAGTTGAAGAAGTACATCTAGTTAAATTCTGGAAGGAATAATTTTGTAGATTAAACGATTGTCGTAATGGGATAAACCTCTGAGTTAATTGTATTTTGTTGTATAAACTATCTATGTGCGTAATGTGAATGGAGCCGAATTATGTAGATATACATGTGTGTTTATATTTATGTAGGTAAATATACAGGGCAATGGTACACATATTATATGGTTAATATATAAATTATTCTAACAGTTATGTAGATCCAACTGTTCAAATGGAGTACAAACATAATGGTCTCATATATAAAGGAAGCACTATGTGTATAATTTACAGAGACGTATATATAATTTACTTATGCAGATATGACTACAACGATAGCCTAAGACCTTTTGTTTTATCTATTTCATAGATTCAATCAATTGCTAGTAACGACAAGGAAAACAAATAGTTCAACAATCACAGATTTGGAGTTCTAAATTAAAATAAATAGTTTGAGACTGTCATTTTTATAATTCTTGAATAGAACGTTACAACAGTAAACAAAAAGAACTAAAGGGTATACACCCATAACCTGTCCATTTTACATGCTCAAGATCTACTATAGTAAACATCGAAAATAAAGACATAGGACTAAATAAGGAATGCAATGAATTTCTTTACAAAGATCCAAAATAAACCAGAAAGGATCATAATAGAATTATTGTTCACATTGTTATCTATTCATGTTCCTATCAATATTTTATTTCGAATAATGTTACCATCATGATCGATATATATATTTCTTTCAGAAATATAATATTAAGGTTTGATCCTTATACTCCGTCGTAAAATTAATTTACAGAGTTAAAGAATCAGCTACCATTAATAAAAAAATATTCACCCACGATGATAACATTCTAAGTTAGAACCTTATCAATCCTTAACAGTCTAGGGAACTCCTTAAGAGGGGAGAGATGGAACCTGAATACCTCTTGTGAATGTGCAAAGGGTTGGCATCCACAACTTACGCATGGTCGAAATTCCTGCATGAGATTTCAAATGACCATTAATATTATTTAACAGAGTTAAGACAAGTATAACTTAAAATAAAAATGATTAGTGACGGGAAGGTTTATGCAGAGTTGCACCTAACTTGCGACTGAGGGAGTCAAGTATCCTTTCCATGTTGCGTTGGGTTGAGCAAGAATCCTAGACATAAGCAGGAGATGGTCCCAAGACTTCTTGATGGGTACCCTCACAATCACAGGGTCCCATCATTAGTATTGATTACCAATTCAAGTAAATCGAAAACTCTTCACGAAGATATTTAAACAAAATGACATTAAAAATGAAGTCCGAACTACATGGGTTCGTGTAGAAAGAGATGTCCGGATACATTATTCAAAATGCAAACACTGAGTTAAAAGTTGCAAGTCCATAAGACCATCAAAATCTAGCTACCATCAACTGAGAGGAAGTTTAATTAAAGAAAAGAAAACATAGAGCCAAAATTCTTGCTGAGTTACTAGGCTCGAATGGTTGTTGTCACACACACAGACATCAAAGATAATGGAATGAAAAATGATGATCCAAAAATAAATAAAGATTCCAAAGAAATGCACATTACAAAACATATCCCAATAATGAATTTGTTCGATTCACAGAATTCCTAAACATCTATTTATATATGGCTAAGCCGAATGAAAATAAAAAAATATTTATGAGGGGAAATTTACAGTTGTAAGAATCATCTAATAGTTGGGAAAACAAAGGAACCCAAGTAAAAACTCAATACAAAATACCCAACCAAGATGGAAACGTTATTAAAACTTACCGAATGGAATTGCCTTAACTTGGACATAATATAACATGCAATTTACAACATGGTTCCTACCCTATCGATTTAACTTATGGGCTAGAGTTCTTTTGAATTCTTCCAGGGACTCAACACCAAATAATGGCATAGAAAAATCAATAAATGTAGGGGACGATGAGCCTTAAGAGTCAACTATATCCGAAAATCCATACCTGTGCAAATTCATTAGAAACAGAAACAAAAACAACAGAATCTTGGGTCCTTTCAGGAAGATCGAGCATACAAGAAACGACAGAGAAGCCACTTACGAGTAGTGAGAATAGTACATGGATTTTCGAGGATAATAACGATAAGGGGGTAACTTAACAAAAAAACCATCATAAAAGTTATTGTGCATAGGGTTTATTCCACTGTAATTAAACCTCGACGTGCCACTCAACTACCATAATACAGGAACATTGTGAAACTTACCAGGGCAGTCAGATAGATATGTCTATCTCTATAAGGGAAGTCCTCCAAGTTTCCACTCCCCTCCCCGAGAAACTAAATCGTAGAGCTAGTTTCAGAGAACTTCACAAATGAAAAAATTAAAACTACTGTAACCCTAAATAACTCTTAGCACGCAGAGTGAATTTTGATGGTACAATGGGAGGCTTGGGCCATGTGATGGAAAAAATTTGGTGTGTACCTATTCAATGAAGGGTCAGACGATAACCCTCATAATTCGCATACACAATGCCACCATTAATGGTTGGTTCAGAGGTTTAACTTTCATCCGAAAAGAATCTTTCCTTTCACATTAAATGGGATATGAAGTAAAGGAAAGTTTCCTTCATGACTCGACCTTATGAAATATGCCAACTCTAATTACTATCAATTTAGTTAGTACATCGTTTATGTAAATCCCTTTACTAAGGATTCAAAGTTAAATACTAAATTTGTAATCTAAATTACTTTTATTTTCTTGAACATGACATCTAATTTCTATTTATGTTTTCATTACAACAAATCTATCTAATTTATGTTGAAGTACTAGCAAATTTAATCAGTTTAGATATCAAATTCTCAAATTATATAGTCCAAAATAGTCACAAACAGAGTACACAACATAACTTTCATTCTTAACAAAATTAATACTAGTAAAATACCTCTTGAAGAAGAAGTTTGTCCCTTTCTTTCCTTTTGTTGCTAATTTCTTGAAACTACCTAAAACCTAATTCTTTTCCTCCTAGCCAGCTAGGAATAGAGCCTCTTCGGATCCCTAGCTCCAGGATTCCTTACGGATTACTGGCCCCTGAGCCCAAAACTCCCAGCAACAGGTGCCCACTATAATAGTCTTCCAAAATCCAACAAGTTACTCAAGGAAAAACTAGTAGTACCATCCTCCAGCAAACTCCTCCAGCCAAAACCAACAATACAGTCCTCCAATATAAAAAAATATGCTCCCCCAAAACCCCCAAAAAAGTTACCTTCCTGAGTGTTTTCCCCTCTATTATCCTCCTTTTCCCCCTGTCTCATTCACCTCCTTCTCCCTTCATTAAATCCCACCCACCTTATCCCTCCATTAAGTGCCATCTAACTTATCCCCCCCTTTCATAAATGGGTTGATCTTCCGATACAAAATAATAATTAATAATTTATTAAACTGGATTTTATTAAACAAATATTTAATCATGAAATTAATTAATTAATTAATTAAACCAATATACATTCAACAAATATTTAACTATGACAATTAATTAATTAATCAGGGTTGTTACATACACCCACCCTTCAGGAAACTTCGTCTCGAAGTTAAAGTATTTTAGGATACAAGGGAAATGACACATGGTTCATATATTCATATCCAATAAACAACATTATCAGTAAGTAAGCTAAGAAAACTCATACATACTAGTGTACCTATGCAAGAAATGCATGTGTATCTAGTACATACAAGTCTCATGCATGTACTAATAGCAATAACTATCACCTGTATAGTCATTTATGTATGCATCCAATCCAATCAACAAGACTATTCAATTTATAAAAGATAATAAACCAATCAATTGTTTGCGAAATCCCTTAATTACAATAATCTAGCTCAACAATGTTTATTTAGACAATTGTAATTTAGTTAAATAATTATGAACATACATATATACGCATTGTCTCTTTAGAAGGAAAACCAATAAATTCCACCATAAGGCAAATCTACATACACTCTCAACTATTTCTATTCATCCTTCCTCCCTAACTTACTTCCATCTTCCATTCCTATCCTTCCTCTGCTGGACTATATTGGAGTGTCAACTATATTGACCTAACTTCCATCATCACACGTTTAGGGGAGCTTGAGCTAACACCGTCCTCCCATGACTCTAGGTTTCAGAGGATACACAGTGGGAAATGCCTCCACCCCTCCTAATAGGACTAGGGTCCACACCCTACAATGTTATATACAATGGCACCATGTTGCTGGGAATTTTGTCATCATTTATTCAGTTTTAGGCAGTCTCACCATCGGAAATCCTGCATTGGTCCACATATAATAGCAATGCATTCAAACCAATATACTTTTACATACAAAGATTCATACCATATTGTTTCTTGGTCACTGGTCATGACTTCCACTTTCATTATCATTATCCCTTGGTTATTTCATAGCCCAATGACATGCAGATTAGTCTATAACATAAAACTCATACATATCTATGCATTATCATCATGTAATTGCATACAACCATAATCTCAATTCGGTATCCATGTAACAACAAATTAATTTCAAGTTTTCAAGTTAGAAATAGATCTCATAATATCCCCATAATTCAACTGACGTTACTCGTTCATAAAATTTTCATTTTCATAATAGCTCACGTCATATCCATCATCATTCAAATAACATTTGAACATTAATATAATTTACATTCTCATAATATATCTCATCATATCCATCATCATTCAAATAATATTTAAACATTCATAGAATTTACATTCACATAATAGATCGCATCATATCCATCATCACTCAAATAATATTTAAACATTCATAGAATTTACATTCCCATAATAGATCGCATCATACTCATGATCATTCAAATACCATTTAAACATTCATAAAGGTTCATACGTCTTAAAAGTTCAAGTGTATCATTAATAGTTTCACTATGAATAGAAAATAAAGGTAATTAGGCCTCAGGTAATCCTAGTCGTCTAAGTCAAAAGGTAGTGTTACATACACCCAACTTTCCAGAAACATATTCTCGAGGTGGTCAAAAAAGTGAGGTATCATCTCGTCGTAATGTCTTAGCATCCTCCCAAGTATCATATCCTAGACTAAACTTGTCCAACTGAACCTTAACTTGGTCTACCAGACACTTCCTGAGTTGTCAGACTCTACAGTCCAATATGCATAACGGTTCTACCGTGAGGGTTCACGCGTATGATACCTGCAATTCCTTCCAATTTAGTTTATGTGATTCATCAACAACATAATGACGTAGAACAGATACATGAAAAAATTATGAGTTTTATGCAAGTGGGGTGGCAGTATGACATGATAGGAAACAGGTCCAATTTTCTCTTGGATTTTGAATGGTCCTATAAATCTAGGTGACAACTTTGTCCCCTTCCCGAACCGAATGGTACTCTTATTAGGTATGATACAAATGAAAACCTGATCTCCCACTTTATAACTTCTGTTAGTTTTGTGGGCACTCGCATAACTTTTCTGTCTATCATGTGCTTCCTTTAGTCTCTGCCTAATCTGAATCACCTATTTCCCCATCTCTTGAATCAATTCTGGCCCAATTTTTACTCATTCTTCTAATCTTTCCCAACTCAATGGTGTTCTGCAAGGCCTTCCATTCAGAGCTTCGTAGGGTGGCATTTCAATAGAGCTATGAAAATTTTTATTGTAGGCAAAATCTACCAAAGGTAGGTACTTCTCCCAATGGGTTTGATTATCCATAACATACATCCTAAGCATGTCTTCCATAACCTGATTTACTCTCTCAATTTTCCCATCTATTTCCAGATGATAATTTGTTCTTATGTTCAACTAAGTTCCCAGTGCTGACTACAAACTTGTCCAAAACCTTGAAGTGAATCTGGAGTCCCTATCTGAAATGATCTTCTTGGGTGTCCCATGCAAATGGATGACCTCACTTACAAACGCGCTGCCACATCGGTGACATCGTAAGTGTCTCTAACCAGAATAAAATGAGCACTTTTGGTCAACTTATCTACTATCACAAGAGAGACATTGTGTCGATGATATGTGAGCAGCAATCCCACAACAAAATCCATAGAAATGACTTCCCACTTGGTCATAGGAACATCATGTGGTTGTAGGAGACCTGTCGGGTGATGGTGGTCAGCTTTCACTTGTTGACACTCTAGGCACTTAGCAACGAAATGGACTACATTGGGCTTAATGCCTACCCAGAATAAGAGCTTCCTCATGTCTGTGTACATTTTCTTCACACCCGGATGCACATAATAAAGTTATCTATGGGCTTCCTTCAATATGATGTTTCGAATATCCCCACCTTCGAGGATGTACATACTTCCTCGATATCTCAATAGTCTGTCTTCTTCTAGACTATATCCTTCATACTTTGGATTTAATTGCCTCCCACTCTGGAGGTTTGAGGTAACCTTTAAATACCAACTGTCTCCAAGGAGTTGAGTCAAAACACGTTCCCTCATATTGACTTTTAAAGGTACCAAGGAGAAGACACGTGGTCTCCTACTCAAGGCATCCGCAACAACATTCTCTTTTCCCTTGATATATGAAATACCAGAATTGTAGTCACTCATGAACTAACTCCGTCACCTTTTCTTGGCATTCAGATCCCTTTGAGTGAAGAGATGTTTTAAACTTTGATGGTCTGTTTTGAGCTCAAAGTTTCACCCTGCTAGATAGTGCCTCAAAAGTTTCAGAGCTAGAATTACAACTGCCAACTCTAAATCATGAGTAGCGTAAAGCTCCTCATGTTTCTTCAACTTCCTTGATGCATAAACTATCACTCCTCCATCCTGCATTAGCACATTTTCCAACCCTTTCTTTGAGGCATCTGTGTAGACTGTGAAGTCCTTTTCCATATCCGACACTCGTAGAATTGGCGCACTATTTAGTAACCTCTTAAGCTCGATGAATGCACTATCACATTCTTCTATCCATTCATACCTGACCCCCTTGTGCTGCAAAGTGGTGATGGTTTTCGCTATTTTAGAGAACCCTTCCAAAAATCTCCGATGATAACCTGCTAGCCCCATGAAGATTCTTACCTCATGAGCATTTTTCAACACTAGCCATTCAATAATGGCCTTTACCTTTTTTGGGTCTACAAAAATTCATTTGTCGGAAATGATATGACCTAAATAGTGGATTTCTTTCTGGAAGAAGGAACACTTCGACAACTTCCCATACAATTTGTTATCTCTAAGGCAGGACAACACCACTCGTAAGTGTTCCTCATGTTCTCTTTCGTTCTTGGAATAGATGAGGATATCATCTAAAAAGACTTGTACAAAGCGGTCTAAGTACTTCCAGAATACACCATTCATGAGGCTCATGAATACTGCTGGTGCATTGGTCAATCGAAAAGGTACTACAACAAAATCGTAATTTCCAAACCAAGTTCGAAAGGCAGTTTTAGGAATATTGCCTTAATTAATCTGTAACTGGTGATACCCTGATCGCAAATCAATTTTTGAGAGTATTGTTTCTCCTTTCATTTGATCAAAGAGATCATCTATCCGTCGCATTGGGTACCTATTTTTCACTGTAGCACGGTTCAAGTCCCTGTAATCTATACACAGTCGTAAGGAACCATCCTTCTTATTCACAAAAAATACTGGTTCACCCCAAGGTGAGACACTGGGCCTTATTAGCCCTAAGTCGAGTAGCTCCTTCAACTACATCTGCAACTCACAAAGTTCTGGCACTGTCATCCTATATAGAGTCTTGGAAATTGGTTCTGAGCCAGATTTTAGCTCAATGGTAAAATCAAGCTCCCTCTCAGGAGGTAACCCTGGTAACTCATTCCAAAAAACATCCTTAAACTATGACAATACTAGGTACTGATCCAAGGAGGGTCCCTTCCTTTCATTCACTACTTCCACTACATAGGGTCACCACCCTTGCCTCATGCACCGCTTAACCTTCATAGTTGAGATAGAGCATAGAGACACCTATCTCCATACACCGTGGATCTCTACTGGCCTTCCTTCATCGTCAACACAAAGTACCCTTTTTGTGAATAAATCTACCATAGATCGATGGGTTTCTAATTAGGTCATACGTCTCGAGGGAAGTGGTGTATACCTTCAACCTAGTAGTACACACTCCTAGGTCTACTAGACAATTATCAACGCTAGGTCCTACCGCTTGTTTTTCCCCCGAAGCCATCTCGACTTGTTTAAATTCGTTGTGCTCGTAGGCTGGCAACCCACTCTTTTCTAAGGAAGAAGGTGAAATGAAACTATCTATAGCACCATAATCAAATAAAATTTTAACATTGATATGATTTAGCGTACCTGATGACTCCACCACCATGGATTGATGTTCAGCCTGGCGATTATTAACTGTTGCATAAATATGGTGGCTACCACTTGCTCTTCTCATCGGGGACTTTCCTTCTCTATGCACAAATATTTCTTGCAACTCTGGGCAGTCACACTGGTAATGGCGTCCACCACATCCCAAACATGTAACATGAGATTGAACCTGCGCACTACTCTGTGACGGTCTCTGAAATGAGTTCCTTCCCCTGGAACCTCTGCCCCTACTAGCTGCTCCCTGAGATGGTTGTGAACCTGATTGCATCCTTGGTGATGAGCGGGATGCTACACTTGTTGCCATTGAAATACCTATAGCAATTTCCCTTGGTGTGACTCTATTACCATAAAGAGGTGGCCAAGAGCTCCCTCCCCTAGAGAAGGTCCTAGGGGCCTTCCCCATGAATCAAGGATGATGTGGAAAGGTCGATTTCATACCTCCATTTAAGCTCATGTGTTCCTCAGCATAACGTGCATTTTCAACTACTTCCACTATTGAATATAGTTTCCACATCCGTACCATGGCCCTTATCTTAGGGTTTAACCCATAGACAAAGCATTATGTCTGTCATTGATCATTATCCATGTATGAAACATATTTCACGAACTCCATGAACCTAATCTCGTACTCTTCCACGGTCTTGTTCCCCTATACTAGAGCATGAAATGATACCACCTGTTTTTCCTCGTAGTAAGCTGGTAGATATTTCCTTCAGAACCTTTCCTCAAAAAGTTCCCAAGAGACGGTGTCTGGGGTAAGGTTCAACTGCCTCTCTAGGTTGCCCCACCAGTTCAAGGCACTGTCCTTTAACTAAAAGATTGTTATTTTCACCTTTGATGTGGAAGCATAGTATCTTAAGGGGAAACATCTTATCATTCCTTCCAACCATGCCTCAGCATGTTCACTGGTACGACCCCCGACGAACTCTGGAAGTTTGATCTTCTGCAGTTCTCTAGTGATGTCCTCGGGTGGAGGCCCTCCCCCTGAATCCCTCGATGCTTCAGGATTACCCATTCTAGATGTTAGTGGTTCCACTTTAATCCCTGCTGGCTGATGCCCCTTTAAAGTCTCATTTATGGCCTCCAAAGAGCACAGAATGAGAGCTAATTCAGGCGATGGTTGTGGCAGTGGTGGCGGTCCCTGCGACGATGCCCCTCTACCTCGATTTCTTTGAGTCCTAACCATCTTGTATAACTGAATCTGCATCAACTGAAATTTTTTTAGGGAGAGTCTAAGGAAATTCACATTTGCGCAACTTAAACTTGAAAACAGGGTTAGGCGTAAGTTTTTTTTTTACTTGTCTGTAAACAGACGTTACTCTCTTTAGGGGAAGTATCTAGGTCAGGGTTAAAGAATCTAAGATCGACGTCTTCTCTTAAGAAAACTACTGACTCCCTTGCCTGGTAGCTACGCTAGCACTGTACCACACTCGCCAATTCCTCTAACTTACCTTCCTTGTGTGCATGAATCACCCTCCCGCTTATCCTCGTCTAAGTCCTTAAAATTTTCGTTTAAAACTAATTAATGTGATCTTGAACATGATGTTTATTAATTATTATCAACCCAATAACATAGATTAATCCATTAACCTAAGTTTCAAGTTAGTCCCCTTATTAATATTGATCAACTTAATTATGTTAATCAGTAATATTAGCATTATTGGCATATTTAAAATACCCAATATTAATATAATACTGTATTAATACAATAGCTTAATCTTAATATTATGCTATCTTAACATAATAATATTAGTTATATATATATATATATATTTATTAATTTATCTAATTACCAATGTATATATGGCATATATACTTATATTAAATTATATATAAATTAAACTAAATTAATAATTTTAAATTATTTCAAAATTTAACCAAATTAAAACAATTAAATTAAACCAAATTAAAACAATTAAAACAATTACATTAAAAAATAATTGACAAATTTAAAAGGATTAAAAATAAAATAATTTAATAAAATATATATATATATATTTTTATAATCACATGAGGCCCACATGCCCTCCCCCCTCCCCGTCTCTCCTTACCTAAAACCCTACACCCCACTTTTGTTCTCATAATGCTCCATCATTTGTCACCTCTCTCACTCTACAAGTGCGGTCGAGGCCTCTCCCACTCTGCAACTGTGGCATAGTTACGGTAATGGCTGGAGGCTCCTCCCTTGATGGCTTTGGCCCTGAGAGCTTAGTCTTGGCTTAACTTGTGATGTTGTGTATTGTGTTTGGTGTAGGTGCGCTAGCTTGTGTAAAGGCCTGCGGGCTCCTCCCTTGGCCTGCGTGCTCCTCCTTTGGTATGCGATAGAGCTCTCCCAAAGTGTTGGCTGGGTCATTGGTCATGGGTTCCATTCTCATGAACCCCAAAACATATTTTTCTCACTTTTTTTTTTCTCGTGGTTGGGCCTATGTGTTGTATGTCGGACACGTACTGTAATAGCTTTGGTCCCATCTGAACTCTCCTCGGCGTGGAGTTGTGTTGAATGTTGTGGATGCTTATGCATAAAGGTGTTCTCTTGGTTTCGTTGTAGTTCCTCCTTGTTGACTTGGTGCTTGAGCGCTGAGTTGTAGTAGATTCGAGCCTTGAGCTTGTGTGGAGAGATTTGATGCTCGATGCATGTGATTATTTGTGGACTTTTCTATGTGATATATTTTGTTTTCCTGTGTAAGGGCTTGCGGGTTTGGTCCCTTGAGGGCTCCTCCCTTGTGGCTTGGTTCTTAGTATTCATACACCTCTCCCTTGGTGTCTTGCGTTTGGTCTCGACTTTGGTGCTTGCATTGTGTGTAATTTTTTTTTGTCCCTCATGTTTATCTCCTTGGTACTTGAGCTTGACATTTGGTGTTTGCGATGTAATCTTGTTTCTTTGGCTTGTGCTTGGCTTGGTGCGTTGGGTTAGTGAGAGGTGATGAGATATGAGGATTAGTGTCTGGCTTAGTGCTAATCTTGATATTCACATGGCTCTTTTGACTCAGCGCTTGTGTTGGTGAGTTGGGTTGTTGTTGGGTGGGTAGATGATAGCTCACAGATTTGGAATTAATGCTTAGTCGACTTAGGGTTTGATTTGGCGTTCTTCTTGATGTTAACAATTGTTCTAGTTTTCTACTACTAATCTCTGTAGGCATATGTTTGGTAATTTTATTACTCTATTTACCATATTGTTTCTCATTTCACTTTTTATTACTTATTCCTTCTCCATTTCTTGTATATTTTATTGTTTTTTTTGTTTTTTTTTACTCTATTCTTTTATTTTGTTGTTCATTATTAAATAAAATATCACTTTGTACACGAGAGGCTTCTTACTGTTTTGAAGCTTTATAAGGCTTATTATAGTTTTGAATCTTTGTAAGGCTTCTTACAGGTTTGAATATTTTATAGGTGAGGCCTGGTCCAAGTTTTTAAACCATGCTCTGATACCATGTGTAAAGCCCTCTACTAAGGCTTCAAAGTTAAATAGTAAATTTGTAATCTAAATTACATTTCTTTTCTTGAACATGACATCTAATTTCTATTTCTATTTTCATTACAACAAATCTATCTAATTTATGTTGAAGTACTAGCAAATTTAATTAGTTTAGATATCAAATTCTCAAATTATACAGTCCAAAATAGTCACAAACAGAGTACACAACATAACTTTCATTCTTAACAAAATTAATACTGTTAAAATACCTCTTGAAGAATAAGTTTGTCCCTTTATTTCCTGTTGTTTCTAACTGCTTGAAATTTCCTAAAAACTGAATCTTTTCCTCCCAGCTAGCTAGGAACAGAGCCTCTCTGGCTCCCTAGCTCCAGGATTCCTTACGAATTCCTGGCCCCCGAGCCCAAAACTCCCAGCAACAGGTGCCCCCTGTAACATTCCTCCAAACTCCAACAAGTTCCTCAAGCAAAAACTAGTAGTACCATCCTCCAACAAGCTCCTCCAGCCAAAACCAACAATACAGTCCTCCAATATAAAAAAATATGCTCCCCCAAAACCCCGAAAAAAATTACCTTCCCGAGTGTTTTCCCCTCTCTTATCCTCCCTTTTCCCCTGTCTCATTCACCGCCTTCTCCCTTCACTAAGTCCCACCCACATTATCCCTCTATTAAGTGTCATCTACCTAATCCCCCCTTTCATAAATGGGTTGATCTTTCGATACAAAATAATAATTGATAATTTATTAAACTGGATTTTATTAAAAAAATATTTAATCATGAAATTAATTAAATCAATATACATTCAACAAATATTTAATTATGACAATTAATTAATTAATTAGGGTTGTTACAATTTAGTTGAGACATCGTTTAGATTAGTTAGATTTAAATGAATTGTTATCATGGGGTATTTGAACCAGAAAACCTTTATATCGATTATGCTTGGAGAATCGTTACCCAACCATTAAATTACCATGGATGCTTTTCGATGAATTTTACCTTAAAAGGAAATATCAAAAAAATCTTATGTTAACCATCATCACTTCTCTAAGGTGTATAACCTAGACTCCAATACGCTATGCATGGTATACAAGTTTGTTTTTGAATAGTCAATTGAGTTTAACCTTGCGCACAAGTATACAAGTGTGTGTTACCTAGATTAGAGTTTATGATCATGATTCCTAAACCTATTATAGTTCTAAGCCTATTATAATGTATATTCATATATATATATGAATGATTAGGATAAATTTATAACTAAAAGGAAATGTTAGAATGTGGAGCTGGACACTTAGGAACTCTGTTCAATGAGTGTAAAGCTGGGGTAATAATGTCATCGTTGATAATCAAAACTTACGCAAATTTATTAGAGTTTAGCAATGGAGACAAAAGGCTACTCCCTTTTATTTACAAGTCAGCTTAAGGAATTTGGAGATTAATGTCCCTAAGTTTTTTTTTTTTTTTTTATGACAAATTTGAGGTACATTACATATGGTATCAGAGAAAAGGTTACAACACTTGGACCTTGAACAGGGACAAACTAATTACTTAGCACATATTTATGTCTATATAAAACTAACAAACCATTACTATTGCAAACAAAAAACTCTTTTATGTTCTGTGTTAATCATGGCAGCCCAGGATGAAGCAAAAATCAGACTTGAAGGAAATCCTAAACAAAGACCTCTTGAAGATCAGAGAGAAAACATTGATGAAAGATCACCTACCGAAGTTTTAGAAACAATGAGGAATCTCATTGTTGAGCTGCAGGTTTTCAAAGCAGACAATGAGAAACTGAAGAAGGCAGAGAAGGAACATCAGGAAATAAATGAAGTCATGCTGTGTAGTATATTGACAAACAAAACCCCAAAGGAAGATAGCCAGGAAGAAGAGGTCAGTAAAAGGGCCTTCAAGAATTCTGGTCCTGAAAAAGAAAAAGGGGACAGTTCATCTAAAGGTACACCTTCAGTTGAAGACAAAACAAAAACAGACAGAAAAAGAAAACAGGTAGATCACCTTGAGGGAGAATTTAAGAAAATCAAACCCACTACCTTTGATGGGTAATCCAGAACAGGGGAGGAAGTTGAAGCATGGTTATTAGACATCAAGAAGTATTTCTAGATATACAACTATTCCAACATTATAAAGGTCAGAATGGCCATCTATAATATGAAAGGAAAATCCAACATTTGGTGGCAAGACCTGAAATTGGCCAAGGGACTAAAGGAGAAACAGATGGAATGGTCTGTAACATCCCGCTCTGGCGCACTGACAAAACTTATTCTTTGGGGACACTTGCTCGCAAGTGATCTGGATTTTTATGATGATGAACCACTTAACCTTGATGATGATGCGTCATGATTGATGACAGGATGTTTTACTATTACTATATACAGATGCTATTGACTCAATTTCATTGAGTGTGCAGGGTTTCAGACCTTGAGGATGCAGAGGCATCGGTGGAACTCCCTTGGACTCCAGATTGAGTCAGGGAGTGGGCTCTTTGAGTTGTTTCATTTACAGTGATATTGTGTGGTTTTGATGATATGCTATTTATTCATGATATGTTGTTGACATGATCTGACATGATGGTTGATGATGCAGGCTGACGATAGCTTGCCGA
>ML784327.1:952252-970657 GCA_009831015.1 Picea engelmannii | reverse complement strand
AAATTAAGGAGAAATTTTAGGAGTGATTTGAGGAATTGAGGAAATCTGAGTCTTTAAACTAGTAAAAGAAATTAATTTTAGAGAACGAGAGGCATGCGTGACGCATGGACGGTGGAGACTGGGAGAGAGATTGCCATTAAAAAATCAATTAATTAATTAATGATTAGGGTTAGGTTAGTCTCAAAAATTGTTATAAAAGAGAAGGAAGGGAAGGAAGAGGGGCAGGACGGTTAGCGTAACGATTCGCTACTGAGTTGCGGTCTTGACGGATTGCTTGTGGGAGTTGGGTATATCTCAGCTATATTGGAGTGGTAGCTCCGCCGTTGAGGCAGGCTGAGACGCTATTTTATCTCTGGTTCTTGTGTGGCCCCTTTGCAGCTCGGGGGGCTAAGGGGGAAGAAGAGTACCCCTAGCGTTGGCTGGGAGGTACCGGTGAGCTTTCTTTGGTCGGCATGCGGAAGCGGCAGGGAGAACGGACAAGCGGCACAGCACGAGGGACGTCTCTGAAGCGGGCGTGTGGCTAAGGTATGATTTTACTTCAGTAATTTAATGTCATTGATGTTGAATTTATGGACTGGTTAAAGCGTTTCATATTCGACAAATTATTGTTATTGGTGATATTACGATGAGATTGTCTGGCATTATATTTTGCAATTTCGTCTGCCATGATATTGGAGAGCTGTTTATATTGTGATCATGTGTCCCTTAGGTTCTGATGTTAGGTATTTTGCATTGATATGAATTAAGTGATGTTGTAAATTCCTTATTGTGCTTCGCTATTCATTGACGTACGAAGGGGGTGTTACATGGTCAGACTTTAAGAAATAGTACCTATCTGAAAGTTACTATGAAAGAAAAAACAAATAATTTTATGAGCTATGACTTTGTCAAATGACCATGGAAGATCTAATAAACAAATTCCTTTAATTACTAAATTTTGTACTTTATATCCAGGAGGATAAAGTGAAAATCCAACGGTTCCTAAGTTGTTTACCACAATCCTACAAGGACATAATCGAATTTGATAATACGAAGACCTTGTGTGAAGTATTCAGGAAAGCTCAAATGTGTTATGACGAACACAAAGAATGGTCAGAATTTCCCAAGGCTTGGAAAGAAAATAAACAAGACCGAATGAACTAGCGGAAGAAAGGATACCAACCAACTCCTTATCAGAATTCAACAAAGAACTTTCCAAAGAAATATTTTCACTCCAACAATCCAAACACTCTAGGAGGTGGTAAACCGGTAAACCTGGGAACAAAGAAGTTTGGGGATAGCCCCTTTGAACCATTAAAATGTCGGGAATGTGGAGAGCCTCATCTAAGGAGGAATTGCCCACGTTTGATTTCAGCAACCAGAACTACTGTTCATATTTTAAAGGAAGCCTCTATAGTAGGGGTTGTAGGTAGAATCTTACAACAGATCAATGCAGTTGTGGATGGCCAACAAGATGACCACTAGTCCTCTATGGTGGAAATTGAAGGTAAAATCAATAACACTCGTATTTTTGTTTTAATTTATCCTAGAGATACATTAATTTATATCACTCCTGGTATAGTGGAGTCAAATAAACTTAAGAAAACAAGACACGCAAAATCTTGGCTGGTACAAATAGCAACAAGAATGAAAAGAAAAGTTGTCGACTTTATTTCTGATTATGAGTTCAGTTTAGGTGGTCAAAACATAAATACAAATATGAAAATTCTACCGTTAGGATCTTATGATGTAATTATCGGAATGGATTGGTTAGAAAGGCATAAAGTAGTGCTAGATTGTTATGAAAAATCAATTAAGTATAAAGACAAAAAATACATTGCTAGGACAGTTCAAGGCATACAAAAACCAATCTTAGTTAGATAAATTACAACAATGCAATTCAAGAAATGCATGAGAAAGGGTTGTCAAGTTTACGTCTTCCAAGTAATAAACCTATTAGAAAAAATAAAATAAACCCAACTTGGAGGATTTTTTTCGTTTTAGATGATTTCAGAGATGTGTTTGTTGATGAGATAAATGAATTACCCCCATGGAGGGAGATATACATTTCTATTGACCTACTACCTGGTTCAGCCCCTATCTCAAAAGTACCTTACCGAATGAGTTTGTCGGAATTAACAAAACTAAAAATTCAACTACAGGAATTATTGAACAAAGAATATATCAGACCAAGTGTTTCACCATGGAGAGCACTAGTCCTCTTTGTGAAAAAGAAAGATGAAACTATGAGATTATGTATCAATTACAGACAATTAAACAAAATGATTATTAAGAACAACTACTCCTTACCTAGGATAAATGATCTGTTCGATCAAGTAGGCGGGACAAAGATTTTCTCGAAATTGGATTTACGATCTCGTTATCACCAGGTTAGGATAAAAGACAAGGACATAAGTAAAAATTCATTCCTAACAAGATATGGACATTACGAATTTGTTGTTATACCTTTTGGACTCACTAACGTGCCAACCACATTTATGTGTTTAATGAATAGTATTTTCAGTCAGCACTTGGACAAGTTTGTGTTGGTATTTATTGATGACATTCTAGTATATTCTAAAATAGAAGAAAAATACAAAGATCACTTAAGGATAGTTCTACAAACTTTAAGGAAGCACAAACTGTATGCTAAATTCAATAAATGTGACTTTTATCAGAAGAAAATACAATATCTAGGACATGTAATTTCTGCAGAAGGCATTGCAGTTGATTCTGAAAAAATAAGAGCCATCATAGAATGGTCAATCCCTAAGGACGTAGTAGAAATCCAGTCTTTCATGGGAATCACCAGATATTACCGTATATTTATAGAGGGATTTTCCAAAATTTCATACCCTATTACATCCCTACAAAAGAAGGGAACCAAGTTTAATTGGTCACAGAAATGTCCAGACAGTTTTAATAGGTTAAAGGAATTATTAACGTCTGCACCCATTTTAAAGGTAGAAGATTCGGACAAAGACTTCATCGTATATGTAGATGCGAGTAAATAAGGACTATGTGGTGTCCTAACTCAAGAAGGGTACCATATTTGTTATGAATCTTGAAAACTAAAGGAACATGAACGAAGCTACATCACTCATGACATAGAGTTGGCAGCTTTTATACACGCCTTAAAGATGTGGCAACACTACATACTGGGCAGAAAATTTTTGTTATTGACAGACAATAGCGGTGCAAATTTTTTTTTTAGTCAGTCGGACCTTAATGCAAGGCAAGCAAGATGGCTAGCCTTCTTAAGAGAATTTGAATTTGAGGTAAGACATATCAAGGGTAAGGAAAACAAAATAGTTGATGCTTTGAGCATAAGAGTTGATGGGTTTTTTGAAATAAACATTAGCAGGGCAGAAAGCGATCTGGAATAGAGGATAAAGAATGTAGGTAATAACGACGAAAATTACATTAAAAAAATGGCATAATTTCATAACACTACAAAAAAATCAAACAAAATAGATCTGAGTGTGGACAAAAATGGTCTACTACGATTTAAAAACAGAATATACATACCCGATTCGGTAGAGTTAAAGTTAACAGTTTTGGATGAAGTTCTTAAGAAACCATATTCTGGTCACCCACGATACCAGAAAACAGTAAGAACACTAATAAAGTTATTTTATTGGCCTAATATGAAGGGAAAAACAACATAATACTTAGCTAAGTTTCAATATTGTCAATAGGTTAAAATCGAACAACAACTTTGTGCTGACCTTTTACAGCCCTTACCTGTGCCAGAATGGAAATGGGAGACTATCTCACTGGATTTTATTACAGGTTTGCCTAGAACTCAGAAACATAATGATTCAATTATGGTGGTAATAGATAAACTTAGCAAGTCTACACACTTTATTTTTGTAAAGTCTACCTTTAAATTTATTAACATCACTAAAATATTCATGAAGAAATTTTTAGACTGCATGGTATTCCTAAAATGGTGATTTTAGATAGAGACGTAAAATTTACATCTTCTTTTTGGAAAGAATTGTTTGCAGGTTTAAATACTAACTTGAATTTCAACACGAGTTATCATCCACAAACGGATGGACAGACTGAACAAACAAACCAAATCGTAGAATATATGCTCTGCATGTACATAAGAACAAAACCAAGAAAGTGGGAAGGCTACCTACACTTGGTAGAATTTTCATACAACAATGGGTACCAAACTTCGGCTAAAATGAGCCCTTTCAAAGTACTGTATGGCAGAAAGTGTATGACTCCAATTAGATGGGATAATCCAGTTGACAGACTCATGGTTGGACAAAAGATGCTCCAGGAAATGGAGAGCACGGTAATAAAAGTACAATAGAACTTAAAAGTGTCACATGACAAAAAGAAAAGTTATGTGGACCAGAAAAGAAGACACTTGGAATTTCAAGTGCGAGACCACGTCTATTTAAAATTCAAATCCTGGAAAATTTCACTAAAGATAGGGAACTGTGCTAGGTTGGCACCCAGGTTTTGTGCGCCTTTCAAGATCTTAGCTCGAATTGGACCCATATCATACCAACTTGCACTTCCTACCAATCTAAAAATTCATAATGTATTTCATGTTTCTTTGTTAAAGAATTATGTTCATGACCCTACTCATATGATCGATTGGAACTTGGTGTAGGTGGAACCAGAAGGAGAGTTCCAAGAGGAACCTCTATGCATTCTGGACTGGAGAGAAATAGAACTTCGGAACAGAATTGTCGCCCAGGTAAAAGTGCAATGGAAGAACTTTAGGCCTGAGGAAGCCAATTGGGAGTTGGAGGGAGATTTGCAGAAATCTCATCCAATCATTTTCCAAGAAAGGAACAAACACTAAGGATAGTGTTTTATTGAAGGGGGAAAGGATGTAACATCCCCAAAAATAAATTATTTTAAGTTTGAAATTTTTTAGAAAATTATTTTCGTTTTTGGTAAATTCGAAATTGAATTTTTTTTTTCCATTTATGGCAATTCCAAATTCCAAATTTAGTTAATTGTAATTAATGACTATAACTGTTGGACAAATATATGATTTGACCCAACTAACTATTTGAATATGACACTTGTATGAAGCAAAATATTTTATAATTGTTGTTGATGGACAAATCGAACAACCATGTTAAAATCAACTAACCATGACTCCATGAGTGAGGAACATGTTCAAACTACCTTAGGGATAATTGTTACAAGTGGAAAATCAAGAATTTGGCCATTGGCATCCCCTGAAAATCAGGGATTTGGAAAGCTGCAAAAATTCCCAAGGGGGAAAAGACCTAGGCAAAAATGGTTTTGGATATATAGCATATGGGAGGAGGCAGGACACTGCCTAGTATGTTGGGGGGGGGGGAAGGAATTTTATCTTGTTGTTATGAACATTGTTTTTCTAATTTTGAAGCAAGGAGAGGTTACTGAATCTGAAGGACTATTGTCAAGGAGAATTCCTGAGTTCACCCTAATGGATTCATGGTCAGGCTAGGGAGAGAATGGGACAAGTGATTTGGCTGTTATGTTCTAAGGTTAGGAGGAATGTGGTTGTTCCATGTGTTATTCGGAAACTGTTCAGATATGTCAACCTACTCTTTTCTCTTAGTGAATGTTATAGGATTTAATAACTGGTAGAATGCATCTATTTAATTCTGGATAGGAGTATTACTATGGGAAAAAATATGATTGAATGTTGTCAAACTTAAGAACTGACAGAATGTCTCTAAACTAATTTTGAATGAATTATCTCTATTGATTTGAATATTGTACGAATGCTATTTTCATTTGGTATATTAGCTGAAGAAGTACATCTAGTTAAATTCTTGAAGGAATAATTTTGTAGATTAGATGATTGTCGTAATAGAATAAAATGTAGGATAAGCTTTCGAGTTAATTGTATTTTGTTGTATAAACTATCTATGTGCGTAATGTGAATGGAGCCAAATTATGTAGATATACATGTGTGTTTATATTTATGTAGGTAAATATACAGGGCCATGGTACTTAATTGACATTTCTCTTTAGGTACATATCAAACTAGAATCAGGATGAAACTCTACCTGTGACAGGAATCACGATATATATAGTTATGTATATACGTATTTATAGTTGGAAGTCTATGTAGACGTTAAGGTAAACTTGAATTGATTTCCTACTTTAGGGATGGTAATATATATATATATATATATATATATATATATATATATATATGTATATGTATGTATGTAAAGATATTATATGGTTAATATATAAATTGTTCTAACAGTTATGTAGATCCAACTCTACAAATGGAGTACAAATAGAATGGTCTCATATATAAAGGAAGCATTATGTGTCTAATTTACACAAACGTATCTATAATTTACATATGCAGATATGACTACAAACATATCCTCAAACCTTTTGTTTTATCTATTTCATAGATTCAATCATTTGCTGGTAACGACAGGGAAAACAAATAGTTCAACCATCACAGATTTGGATTTCTAAATTAAAATATATAGTTCCAGACTGTCATTTTTACAATTCTGGAATAAAACGTTACAACAACAAACAAAATGAACTAAAGGGTATACATCGAGAACCTTTCTATTTTACATGCTCAAGATCTACTGTAGTAAACATCGAAAATAAAGACACAAGACTAAATATGTAATCCATCGAATTTCTTTACAAAGATCTAAAATAAACCGGAAAGGATCAGAATAGAATTATTTTTCACATTGTTATTTGTTCATGTTCCCATCAATATTTTATTTTGAATAACGTTACACTCATGAACAATATATATATTTCTTTTAGAAATATAATATTAAGGTTTTTTCCTTATACTCTGCCATAAAAGTAATTTACAGAGTTAAAGAATCAACTACCATTAATAAACAAATCTTCACCCACGGTGATAACATTCTAAGTTAGAACCTTATCAATCCTTAGAAGTCTAGGGAAATTCTTGAGAGGGGCGATATGGAACCTGAGTACCTCTTGTGTGTGTGGCAAGGTTCGACATCCACAACTTACACATGGTCGAAATTCCTGCACAAGATTTCAAACCACCATTAATATTATTCAACAGAGTTAAGACAAGTATAACTTAAAATAAAAAAGATTAGTGACAAAAAGGGTTATGCAGATTCACACTTAACTTGTGACTGAGGGAGTTGAGTATCCTTTCCCTATTTCATTGGGTTGATAAAGCATCCCAGACCGAAGGGGGATATGGTCCCAAGACTTCCTGATGGGTACCCTCACAATCATAGGGTCCCATCATTAGTATTGATTACCAATTCAAGTAAATCGAAAACTCTTCAAGAAGAGATTTAAACAAAACGACATTAACAATGAAGTCCGAACTACATGGGTTTGTGTAGAAAGATATGGTCGAATACATTATTCAAAATGCAAACATTGAGTTAAAATATGTAGGTCAATAACACCATCAAAATCTAGCTAGCATCGACTGAGAGGAAGTTTAATTAAAGAAATGAAAACACAGAGTCAACATTCTTTCAGAGTTACCAGGCTCGAATGGTTGTTGTCGTACACACAGAAATCAAAGATAATAGAATGAAAAATGATGACCCAAAACTAAATACAGATTCCAAAGCAATTCATGTTACAAAACATATCCCTATAACTAATTTATTCGATTCACAGAATTCCCAAACATCTATTTATATTTGGCTAAGCCAAATGAAAATACGGGAATATTTCTGAGGGGAAATTTATAGTTGTAAGAATCATTTAATAGCTGGGAAAATGGAGGACCCCAAGTAAAAACTCAATACAAAATACCCATCCAAGACAGAAACTTTATTAAAACTTACCGAATGGAATTGCCTTAACTTGGATAGAATATAACATGCATTTTACAGTGTGGTTCCTACCCTCTCGATTTAACTTCTGGGATAGAGTTGTTGTGAAGTCTTGCAGGGAATCAACACCAAATAATGGCACAGAACAATGAAGAAATGTAGGGGACGACCGTTGGCATAGGGGTAGACCCAGGGTTCAACGCTCAAGAGTGCACCAACAAAACCCTAACTACCGACACTTTCAACAACACCTGCAAAGCAGATGAAGTCTCACCCGAGGTAGAGGCAGGGGTGGTTGCAGGACTTAGATGTTTGCAACCTTAGCTGGGACATAGATCTGTGATTATCTTTCTTACAATGCACTTAGCATAAGTTATTCCTTAACATACATTCATTAATACACTTCGCCAAAAGCACAGAGCATCGGAGTGAATACTTATACTAAGGATGATTCAATACTTAGCCACAGAAATATAGGTTAGTTTCAACAGATTAGGCACTAAGAATATTATATATCAGATCTAATGTTCATTCATATATCATTAGCACATAGCATAACTAGATCTACTTAATCACATCAATCACTTCACCAAGAAAGATATAAACACATTAGAGCGAAGCAAAAAGCACTATACACATAGTTACCGTGGTTCACCCCCACCCTGGGGCTATGTCCATAAAGTATTCTTTATATTATCTTGGTCCAACAATTACAACACAGAGCTTCAATGACCCTTACTTCACATAAGACAGAAGATCTACGCAGCTCGCTAGATCCTTCTTCCTTGCTCTTCAGCACAAGACTACACCAAACTGCACTTAGCTTTCTGATCTCATGCATAGAGCACTCTAAGATACATCCGATCACACAGATCTAGTTACTAGAACTAAGCTTCCAATTATACATCACATAGATGTACTACATTACTATTACTACTATATTACTACTTCTCCCCTATTTACATTGCCTATTTATAGGTTACAAAATGGGCCTAAATGTGGTTAAACCCACGGGCTGACATCCCTTTCCCGTTACATCAACCCAAAACCCTAAAATGGACCCAAAAATAGGTCTTTCTTCCTTACTTTCCGCTTCGCGTTGCACTCCTTCCTTGGCAAGCTATCGCAGTCCCAAAAGTGGTCAATTATGACCAAGTATTCTTCAAAACTTCATCAAGGGCCAATAGCGATGAGCCCTAAGAGTAAACTACATCCGAAAAACTATACATGTGCAGATTCATTGGAAATGGAAACAAAAAGAGAAGAATGTTGAGTCCTTTCAGGAAGATTGAGCATATAGGAAATGACAGATAAGCCACTTACAAGTAGTGGGAAGAGTCCATGGTTTTTCGAGGAAAATAATGATAAGGGGGTAACTTAACAAAAAAATCATCATAAACTTTACGATGCATAGGGTTTATTCCATTGTAATTAAACCCCGAGGTGCCACTCAACTACGAGAATACAAGAACATTGTGAAACTTACCAACGCGATCAGATAGAGATGTTTGTCTGTATCAGGGAAGTCCTCCAAGTCGCCACTCCCCTCACCGAGAAACTAAATCGCAGATCCAGTTTCGAAGAACTTCACAAATGACAAAATTAAAACTATTATAACCCTAAAGAACCCTTACCACGCAAAGCGAATGTTGATGGTATGATGGAAGGCTCGAGCCATGTGATGGAGTAGAGTTGGCGCGTCCCTATTGGATGAAGGGTTAGGTGATAGCCCTCATTATTCACATAAACAATGCCTCCATTAATGGTCAGTTCATAGGTTTAACTCTCATCTCACAAGAACCTTTCCTTTCACATTAAATGGGATACGAAGTAAAGGACAATTTCCTTCATGACTCGACCTTATGAAGGATGCTAACTCTAACTTCTATCAGTTCAGTTAGTACATCATTTAGTTGAGAGATATTTTAGATTAGGTAGAGTTAAATGAATTGTTAGCATGGGGTATTTGAACCAGAAAACCTTTATATCGATTAGGCCTGGAGAATCGTTACCCAACCATTAAATTACCAGGGATGCTTTTCGATGACTTTGGAATTAAAAGGAAATGTCAAAAAAATCTTATGTTAACCATCATCACTTCGCCAAAGTGTATAACCCTGACCCCAATACGTTATGCATGGTATACAAGTTTGTTTTCGAATAGTCAATTGAGCTTAACATTGCACACAAGTATAGAAGTGTGTGTTACCTAGAGTAGAGTTTAGGATCACGATTCCTCAACCTATTATAGTTCTAAGCCTATTATAATGTATAGGCATATATATATATATATATAGATATGAATGATTAGCATAACTTTAGAACTAAAAGGAAATGTTAGAATGTGGAGTTGGCCACTTAGGAACTCTGTTCAATGAGTGTAAAGTTGGGGTGGTAATGTCATCATTGATAATCAAAACTTACACAAACTTATTAGAGTTTAGCAATGGAGACAAAATGATGCTCTCTTTTATTTATGAGTCAGTTTAAGGAATTTGGAGATTAATGTCCCTAAGATTTTCTTTTATTTCTATTTTTATGACAAATTTGAGGTACATTACAGTCTAGTTGAGAGGGCTAGAGCGGCCAGATCAACGGGACCCACTATAGTTGGAGATTGGGCAAGGCCCGAAGTATTCACGCAGTAGTGAATAACCTCTAGGAAGAGAACCAATCCACTATTCTCGATACTTCAGGCACAATCAACGACAAAACTTTTGGTTTTAGATAAAACTAGGTACTATAGAAGAGTATGCTCAAGGATGCAATTCCTATGCATTCTTAGTGTTGAAAGACTAGGGAATGGTGAAAGGATTACAAACCTTCTAGTAGTACGATATTTGTGAACGATTTCCCAGAAGAGTTACCAGGTTTGCATCCCAAAGGAGATATGGAATTTACAATCGAATTAAAACCTGGAACTGAACCAATAGCAAGAACGTCGTATCAGATGTCAAAGCCTAAGTTAAAGGAGTTGAAAATGTGAATAAAGGATTTTTTTAACCTAGGGATTACATGTCCAAGTGTGTCACATTAGGGTGCACCTATTAATTTCATACGGAAGAAAGATGGGTCTTAGAAACTTTGCATTGACTACTGTCAATTGAACAAGTCAACGATTAAGAACCAATATTCATTGCCAAGAATAGAAAATTTGTTTGATCAAATGGAAGGCGCAAAGGTGTTAACAAGGATCAAATTGAGATCAATATATCACCAATTATGGATCAAATACGAATACATTCCTAAGACTGCATTCAAGACGAGGTTCAGGCATTACGAGTTTACCATTTTACCGTTTGGACTGACAAACGCCCCAGGTGTATTCATGAAATTGATGAAATGGGGAGTTCTGAGAATACTTTGAAAAGTTTCTTCAAGTATTAATTGATTACATATTGATATATTATCGGATGATGGAATAACATGGAAAAAATTTGCGATTGGTACTACAATGTTTACGAGACAACAAGTTATACGAGAAACTGTAAAAATGCTCTTTTTATCAATCGAGGATTCATTATTGGGGGCATGTTATCTCCGAAGAAGGCATATCTATGGATCCAACAAAGGTAGAGGATATTATGGAATGTCCTACACCGATGAACGTACCATAAGTACGTAGCTTCATGGGTTTAGCTAGATATTATCGATGCTTCGTCGACGATTTTTCGAAGATAGCAAATCTGATCACAGAATTGCAGAAGAAAAACAAGAAGTTTGTATGGACCGAGAAATGTGAAGAAGAATTTTGAAGGCTCAAGGAGATATTGATGTCATAACCGATACTAAAATTCCTTGACATGGATGAGGAATTATTAGTATGCACAAACACATTCAAGAAAGGCTTAGGCAAAGTCTTGATGCAAGACAATCAAGTGATCACTTACATATGAAGGAATTTAATAAAGCACAAGGAGAACTATGTGACAAATGATTTGGAGTTTTTGACCACTGTGTATTCCTTGAGAGTATGGAGGCACTACCTGATTGGATGAGATTTCAAACTGAAAACTGACCACTATGGTTTGTAGCACATTTTTACGCAAAGTGACTTGAATGCGCGACAAAGACATCACTCAAAACTTCTTAGCGAGTATGAGTTTGAGATTACCTACATAAAAGGGACAATGAACATAGTGGAATATGCGTTGAGTCGGAGAACACACATATTTTTGGTGATACCTCTTCATATGAATCTTCGAGAAAATATTCGACTATATAGTGCGACGATAACTGGTATAAATAGGTTAAGGAAAATATCGGACAAGACACCATGTTGGTACCAAAATTTGCAGGATTTATTGTGGACAACAATGGATTAATGAGATATAATAACCAGATTTACATACCTCCTAACGACGAGTTGAGAATTTTGATCTTAAACGAAGCTCATAGAGCAGTGTACATGGATCACCCAGGAGTCACAAAGATGAGGGCATACCTTAAATCCTTATTCTTATGGAAATGAATGAAGGAATATATAGTCAACTATGTGGCGAGTTGTCTAGAATGTCGGCAGGTGAAGGTTCATCGATATTTGACATGATTACTATAGCCACATGATATTCGATAATCGAAATGGGAGGTCATTTCGATGGACTTCATTGCTTCATTTTTGTGGTAGTTGACACTCTGAAAAAGAGTGCACATTTTATCCCTATGCATATGACGTACTAGGTGCCATACATAGCTAGAATTTTCATCAGCAAGATTGTGAGATTTCATGGCGTACCTAAGAGGATCATATTTGATCGAGGATCAGTGTTTACAGGACGATTTTGGACTAGTTTCCAATAGGACGTGGGAACCCAACTTAACTTTAGTACCACATATCACCAAGAGACAGACGAGAAAATAGAAATAATGAACCAAATATTGGAAGATATGTTGCGTATGTACATGATGGACCAACATAAGCGTTGGGAGGAGTCCTTGCCACTGGTAGATTTTTCATACAACAAAAATTGTCAAATCACCATTAAGATGGCACCATTTGAGTTTCTTTTCGGGTGACCGTGTTAGATGGCTTGAGCTGGGATCAACTTAAGGATAGGCTCCCGGCACGACCAGAAGAAATCCATGAAATGGAAGAAAAAATGAAAATGATAAGACAAAGGATTAAAGAATCACAAGATCGACATAAGATTTATGTCAATGTGCATTGTGTTGACCGTAATTATGAATATTGGCCTATCAACTAGTCGTGCCTCATTCTTTGAGGTGTTGTAAAATGTTTATCCTGTGTCTGTTTGTGAATTAATGTTAGTGATCCTACGAATGTGATTAATAGGATTTCCTTTCAGGTTTGAACAAGGGTGCAATCACGAAGGAGCCAATATGCATTCGGGACCATCACATTCGACAAATACGACGTTGGACAATCAATTAGGTCAAGGTCCAGTGGGACAATTATAGTCCACAATCAGATACCTGGGAGGACACATATGATATGCGCCAACAATTTCCATTTTTGTTTGATAGTTAGACATATTAGATCTTGCCAAAAACTTTATTACGGCATATATACTGTGAAACTTCAGGACAAAGTTTAAACTAAGAGGGGGTTTATGTAAAATCCTTCTCTTGCATGCACATGATTTGACTTATTCTTTGAGGACACTTGCATGAAAGTGATCATGTTTTGTATATGGTTGTCTGTTTCACTTATGTATTTAGATGATGATGTTATGTTATTTGATATCTATGTATATATAGGTGTTATTGACCGGTTTCCCCTGATTGTGCAACACACTCGATAGATTGAGGATGTTGATGGCATCGATGGATCTCCTTGGACTATGAATCGAGTCAGGGAGTGGATTGTATATGGTTTGGCTATTTCTATTTATGCATATGTGACATATGATCGAGTATATTATGATGTTGTTTATGGATCGTTGACAGTGTTTCGTGATGGATGCAGTATGACGATTTCTTTCTAATCATACTCACATAAGGAGTAAAGGGGCCATGCACAAAAACCAAAAATTGAGCGAGAGATGTGCCAGGAACTCTCCCACAACCTACTAGCACTCCTACCATGGCTCGAATTATAGGTTAACAATTACCTAGTTCGAGAGATCCACAATGACGTGAGGGAAGACTGAGACAGTATCTCACAAAGATTCTAAGGGGTGCTCATTAAGGCAAGGTCCTTATTCCTTAGAGGTCCTTAGTCTCTGATAAGGTCACCTGATGGAGTATTGACTCCAAGGGTTGGAAAACTACCAAAATCAGTCAAAGCCGAGTGGCACCCTTGGAGCACATAGTGCATCTTGAAGGGCATGTCACATAATTAAAACTTGAATAAAGGCGAGTGACACTCTTAGAGCATGGAGTGCATCTTGAAGGGCACGTCAAAATCTTTAATAAAGGCGAGTCAATGAACCTAGGTGCCTAGAAAACAATATTTGTTTTGACATGGTTGGACTTAAAATAATTACTAAATGAGTAATTTTTATTAATTATAAAATCTCCTTAAAAAATTCTAAGCCTAGTTTAAAAATTTGAACCTAAGTCTAAAGTGGGTAAGAAGACAAAAATTTAGACTATAAATTTAATAAATGATGGGGGATGAAGACAAATCAAGTTAGAAATTAAAAGAGTAAAAATTTGTATCTAAAAATTTAATTATATAAATGTGTTCAAAATAATACCAAATTGGATCTAAGATAAGAAAGGAAATAAATATAAAAAAGAATGTGGAAGCATATAAAGGAATTTAGTCGATTCTAACTAAACAACTTTCTTAAGTTAAAAACAATTAAGTTTTAGAAAGGCGTCAGCCATTAAAAAGGAAATAGAGGGAATAAAGGGACAAGAAGGAGTGATTTTAGGAGCACTTTTAGGATGGGTGAGGGAAATTAACTTTTAATTAAATTAAATAGTGAATTTTTGGTTCAACTAAGGGATCGAGTGAGAAATGTACGGGGGAGAATAATTCCTAATTAATTAAAAAAAAATGAATTTACTGTGAAATTGTCAAGTGGAAACTAAGAAAAATTCTATAAAAGAAATGGCTATGAGGAGGAATGGATCATGACTGGTATGTGTAAATTTATATTGTCAGAATTTCTTTGACTAATGTTTCTTGTGAGAGTTGGGATACCCAGCTTGAAAAAAAGAGAGTGGTAGCTCGACCTTGCGAGGTGAGATGGGAGCTATAGTTTTCAGGTTGTGTTTGTGTGTGGACCCTTTGCGGCTTAGGGGGATAAGGGGGAAGAAGAGTACCCTTAGCGTTGTCTAGGAGGTACCAGTGAGGTCTTCACGGTTAGTGAGTGGGGAGTGGGATGGAGTGCAAGCATGAGAGATCATCATCGACTTCTCTCCTTCGTTTACATAATTTTTATTTAAATTTGTAATCGCATTTGATTAATTTGTATAATCTAGTTTTTGTTTTTACCTTGTGTAACTGTGTGAGATCTTAAGATCAAGAGATAAGCTCCTAGATGCTTTTATAAATGCTAGAGGCAATTCCTAATAATATCACTGCCATTTTAATGTAAATCTGAGCTTGAATGTATACATATATAAATGTTTGACCGTTGTCATTATTAATTTCAAATATGAGCTGAATGTATACATATATAAATTCTTGACCACTGCCATTGTTAATTTCAAATCTGAGCTTGAATGTCTACATACATAATGTTTGATCATCGCCTGGTTAAATTCAATCTGAGCTTGAATGTCGACATACAAAATGTTTGATCACTTCCCTTTACTTTGAACCTGAATTTGTACTATCCGATCCATAACACATTTTTTCAAAATCAATTTTTTTAAAATCAATTTTTTTTCTTGAATGAGGTCGCTACTAGCCAAAATTGATCTGAAACTGATAAAAAAAAATCCTGATCCTTACCCATGTTTTTTCTTACTCTCCAATGAAGTTTTACTCTGCCAATTCACATTCCACCTCTGCATTTTTTGTGTAAAAACGTGCTCAGACTATGGGGGAAACTAGCAAGAGTTTTTACCCTCCTTACCTCTGTGGTTTTGGTGTAAAAACGTGCTCATATTGTGGAGGAAACAAGCAATACTTTTTACCCTCCTTACCTCTGCATTTTTGGTGTAAAAATGTGCTCAGATTGTGGGTAGATCTAGCAAGAGATTTTACCTTCCTTACCTCTACAGTTTTGGTCTAAAAATGTGTTCAGACTATGGGGGAAACTAGCAAGAGTTTTTAGCCTCCTTACCTCTCCATTTTTGGTGTAAAGTGTAACGACCCTCCTCATTTCGACAAGAAACCTCTTATAACAAGTGATTTTTTTTTATTTTTTATTTTGTGCGTGTGTACAAGGGTAACAAGACATTATACTCTGCACCACCACATGACAATGAATCATGACACATGCAACTGCGATATGAACATAAAGATCTAATACGCACATCAACATCTTCCAGTAAAGAACAACAATCAATGGACAAAATAATAAGACTGACTACCCGCCCATCCTACCCTGCAATGGTTAGGACCTCCAAGACACATAAGCAATGCTCAAGCCTAGGTTCCCATCGATTTTAACCATTTAAGGTCTCAAGGCTGGCGACTGTTCTCAGGAACATGGAGGTGTCTACATCCCGCTCGACACAAGCAAACCCAACAATTAAATGTTTACAACTAGGTACAACAATAACTAATGAACATCCACGTCCTCTATGGAAAGCGCAAGTCAGAAGGACTCCGACAACAACCAACCAAAATTTCCTCTACGAAAAGCGCAAGTCAGAAGGACTCCAACAACAACCAACAAAAATTAAGAGAAGGCATTATCTACGACTCAAGTTGGCATTAGTTACTGATCGATTACTCCAATTTAATTTCCATTAGTCGATGATTTACCAACCCAACCTTAAAATAATGTACATTTAATTAATTGCAAAATCCCCATTTTCTAAATCATAATAATTAATTGTACTTAGTTTCAAGGACCTTACATTTTATATGTTGTCAATAACAATAAAATTACAATAACATTACAATAAATTAACCATATCATTACATTTCATATTACAATAACAGTGCAAATAAACTAACAATGATCTTACATTTCCTATGTTATCAAACACTAACATTGCACTTTATTTATATTGCAAGAACCTTACATTTACATATTCAAAAACAATATATTCAATGACCTTAAATAACATTGCAAATAAAATAACGACGATCTTACATTTCATATGTTATCAACCACTAACATTGCATTTATTTATATTGCAAGAACATTTCATTTACATAATTCAAAACAATATATTATAATTACTTATTTCATAAAAAAAATATTCAATGACATTCCCTTACGTATTACAGTAACCATATCACCGTATCAAGACATTGCACCTTACTAACCCAATTGATGTTATCATTAACAATAAAAACCAGCTGCGGTGAGTGCATGCCAGACCAAAAGGGGAATTGATGCGTGCATGCCAGAAATCACGCCTCAAATTGGCAACCATAAATGGCAGTTGTCAGAGACCAAAATCAATCAGCAATTTCTAAATTGGCAACTGACGGAATCCGAGAATCGATTCGACAATTTCCAATTTAATCCAAATCGCATCTTACCAGCCTTTGACCTTGATAAGACATTAATTAAATGATGTGGAAAGTTACTGCCAATAGTTAGTAGGGTTGGGCTGTCAAAGGTTAAAGGAAATTATTGTCATCTGTGGCAACAAGGTTTACTGAAATAAAAGATAAATTTCTGTCTTTTCCAGTTTAGAAGGCTCAGTCAGTAATTGGGCACGCTCTCAAGACAGGGTACGCTCTCTATGCAGGCAAGGGTGGAAGGGTTCGCTAAGAAATTTGGGTGGTTGTAGTATTGTGTTTATATAGTGGTTACCTAAATGGAAGTGGTAGGCACCATCCCGCGCAACAAGGGTTAAGAGGCTAGTAGCAATGAGAGTGATAAAAGGAGAGTCATAAAAACTCCAGTGCTCATATTACAAGGCCAAATTTGATCATTTAAATCACCACACACAGCGCGTAGGGGAACAAGAACATAGTACTACAAGGGAAGCAACACTCCCAACAAGAGTGTTTTGTTCACACCCAATATACACACGTAGTGTGAACTATTAAAAGACGTCAATGCAACCACTAGAGAAGGGACCTGTGCAAGAGGCATAGGGACACAACGCAGCCTGTTATTGCTGGCAGAAGGTGAGTTTGTCATTGATCATTGAGCCTGATCTCCATCATATCCAAAAGTACCACCAATCCATATAAAGAATCGAGCGCACAAGATTCAAGTAAGGCATTGAGTACCAGAACGAAAAGCTAGATCGAAAATCAGAATCCAACTTACAAAAACGAAACTGCCAGAATGAATTTGCCAGCACGAAATTTCAGAAACGAAGTCTCAGAATTAATCTTACAAAAATGAAAATGCCAGAATGAATTGCCATCACGAAATTGCCAGATTAAATTCTCAAATAGTCTTAAAAAATGAAAATTCCAGAACGCCCATTACAGAATGAATTCAAATTTATAAATTTTTATTTCTGTTTAATTAACAGCGGTATTATCTATCTATCTATTACAGAGCGATTTGCCATTATAGTACAAAGTCAATTTTTTTATTATCAAAAATGGCATAGGAAGTACATATATCTATATCTATAT
>ML784327.1:930406-952222 GCA_009831015.1 Picea engelmannii | reverse complement strand
CTATTTCACATCAACAACTCGAGGCAAAAACTGCCAGCAATCCAAAAAGGGGATGGGTTCTATAAACGCTATACCAAGCAAAACAGAAACCCTATTTGGGAATCTTGCATTGCAAACAATGGTAGTAATATGACCTTTGGAAAGATAAACATTACTTTGGTATTAATGAAAAGAAATTCCTTTTCGCACCAAACAAAATCCCGTTGACGTGAGGCTGAGGTCAGTACTGTGTATGAAAATGGGTGAGGAATGAACATGGAACTTGGATCTTGAGGTGTTTTGAGCTTTAATAAGCATTTCACTTTTCTTCTGTTTGGTGAAGTGTTTGAAGAAATATCTGCATGGCGATCAACAAGCTGCACCAACGACGAGTTAACCTCATCACAACTCTTTTACAAGAAGTAACCGATGAGTTTTCAATTCTAGCATGTAGATCTGCTTTCAATTATAGAGTGCATATCATCTAACAAGTATGATTAGGCATAGATCTTACCATAGTCGTCGAGTGGCATCAGAAGGTACAGTGAAAAGCTTCAATGAATTTTAGCAACTAGAAAATTGTTAAACAACCAGGAGTTTCAACATTCATTACCTAAGGTTTATCATTGCAATCATTAAAGGAATTTAAGAGTTTTGGCAAGAGTTATATAATTTAAACAATCAATTTACTTTTCCCATCACGAGTAGATTCAAGAATAATTTCCTAATGCATTCTACTCTACAAAATAAATGAGTGTACCTTTGCCTTATTTCCTGCCTCGAATGACATCCGCGCGCTCCGCACCGCTCCCGCTCGCCGACCTTTGAGACCTCACTGGTACCTCCCAACCAACGCTAGGGGTAATCGGCTTCCCCCTTATCCCCCCGAGCCACAAAGGGGCCACAGACTATCCATATTGTACATCTATCTCCCAACTCGCCTCGCAAGGCCAATCTACCACTCCTCTCCAAGCTGGAAAATCCCAACTCCCACAAGTAAATCAGTCAAGTCACTAATTCGGCAGTGTAACGTCATGCTACCAACCGATCCCCTTCTTCCTTCTCCTCCCTCTCTTTTATAGAGTTTTCAAACCTCCATCATTTCCCTAGATCTCATTAAATTTCAGTTTTAAAAGAAAAATTGATGCAGGAGCATCTCTCCATGCCAATCAGTCAGCCACATCAGCGCGCACTCATGCAGGGATGAAAGGGAGGCGCAGCCTCATTTTGAATTGTATTGAATGTAATTTAATGTACTTAGGCTGTTGAGCCAGGAAAGTCATGCCTTTGCGTAGGCGTTAGATAGGATCGGCCTTTATTGTAGATTGGCTGAGATCTAGGTCCGATTCTGGACTAGACAGCCCCATTCATTGTAATCAATTAGGGTAGGTAAATCCTGGAGGGAAGCGCGAAGAGCACCTCAGGTAAAAGAGATAGAGAGATCTCATTTTGAGGATGATGTGTAGAGAATGGTTGAGTTGAAGAGCCAAGGAGAGCTCAGGAACACCATTTGTAAAATATACAGGCATTTGCCAATTGTTAATATATGAATACAGAGCAGTTTTCCTTGCAATATTCTGTTTATGTGTGTGTCTGTGAATGTTTTCCTTTATGCTATAATTGTATGCGGTGATCATGCATTTGCAGGGAGTTGGTTTGATTTCAGGTTGAGGGTCTTTGAGGCTTCATACCAGGAGGGTGTGACAGAACGCTGAGGTTCTGATAGCCGTGCACAGAGGATGCACTTCTGAACTCGTGAGGAGTCAGACAGAGACGTGCTGAGGCACAGACTGAAGTCAACAACTCATACAGAAGAAGACCTTTTAGGTTGCTGAACACCTCAAGAGGCAAGGCTGCGTAGCTGAGCCACAGTGTTAACGGAATCACTGAGGATTCTATGAGAGGCTCTGCCAAGAGGGCATTGAGCGCGTATACGGTGGTGTACGGAGAGAAAGAACTCTGTTGTGAGTTCTGAGAGACCAGAATTCTGTTGAGGATTCTGAGGAGCTCCGTCTGGAGGACGTCGAGCGAAGTGTGCAGATGACACAGGAGGAAGGAACTCATTGAGTTCCGTCATTTGGAGGAAGCAGAGTCCACTGAGGGACCTGTATTGGGTTGCTGAACACCCAGAAAGACTCAGCACAGAGGTTGCTAGAGCAAGGAGCCAGGGAGGCATCTATATTCCCTCAAGGGGGTCTGAGAGTTATGGAAGCTCAGGACAGATAGTGCTTTGCGTGCAAGGACTCTGCAAGGAGAGTGCGGAGGTCAAAATTGAATCCTTTGAGGATTCAAGGGAAAAGCTCAGGAGGGATAGTTCCTGTGTGAACACTTTGGGAACAGAACCAGGAGGAGCTCGAACAGAAACCGAAGCTGCGGAGTAGGAGAAATCCTCAAGGAGGAAAATCGACGGCTAGGGGTTGCGGTAGAGAATCGCGAGATCCCGCTGACCGTCCGATTGAGAAAGAGTTGCGCGGGTGTTAGTTCGCAGGCGAGAAGAGAAAGACCAAGATCCATCGAGATTCGGCATATCGGGAGTGGGGGGCACCAAGCAGTTGGAGCAGGTGTTCCGATATCATGATCTGCGATATCCCGAGGGGATCACAACCGTTGATTCCGGGGACGCATGTCGAGAGATCCCGGAAGGTCAGGGTTTCGACATATCGGGATTTCACAATGCAAGTAGTTGAGGCCGTTGAAATCGCGATCCCACGATTCCCGACCACACGAGCAGAGGAGTGACGTAGCTGAGTGGGACCCCCAGAGCAGGCGAAGGACAGGTGTCGTCGGAGATCGGGGTTTCGGCATTCGGAGGATGGCGAGGTGAGAGTTTTATACCTCGTGAAATCGCGAACCACGATTTCCTGATTTAACGGGAACCGTTGATCGAGGCAGGGACAGGTGGCGCGTGATCCCGAGAAGTCGGACTTCGGGGTTTCGGCGTTCGGAGCTTCGGGGCTTTCAACCCCAAAGAAAACTTGTATCGCGGATTTGCGAACCACGAAATCCCAAAGTGATGTGGCATCGTGGGGCCCCAGAGTGAGTGGGGTACAGGTGGCATTGTAGCGAGGACTCGGCACCTCGGCGTTCGGGGTTTTCAAAATGGAAAGGAATTGCGAACGATGAAGTCGCGATCTCGCGATCCCCGGTAGAAAGGAGAGGGGAAGTGACGTGGCGTGGGGATAGCGCACGTTCCATCGAAATTCGGGGTTCGGGGATTCACAGTGCATGTGAATCGCAACATCTTATGTCCCGATTTCCCGATAGGGAAATCCCCGATAGGAGCTGGGAGTGTTGACTCGTTGACCCTTCGGGGTTCGGGGTTTTGTTTGGCACAAGAATCGCGTCAATGAGATTCGCAATATCGCGAATCCCGATTCCCCGATTCACGAAGGGGAGATCGCCAAAGGAGTGTTGTGGGTAGAGAGAACTCCCGAGAGGAGTTGAAAGAGCTTGGACTCTTCGGGCCTGTGAGAGAGAGAAGGTCCTGGTGAGAAGCAGGGTCCGACCGTGAGGGTTGGTTGATCTTGCGTCAAAAATTCCCATTAATTTCTCCTTCGTACAAGTGTCGTCCATCCCCCACATTTCTCCATTAATTATTTTCTTTAATTGATTAACTGTCTTATTTCCCTCACCCACCTAGAGTTACTCCTAAAATCACTCCTAGGTGTCCCTAGATTCCCTTGCAGGTTTTAAATACTTTCCCTAAAATGAAGTTGCTAATTTAGTTCAATTTAGAAGGTTCTTAATTGCAGATTCTTTACTAAGTTGACCTCCTTTCCCTAGTTTCCTAAATTTTATAATTTCCCTCTTTACCCTTTTTATTAGTGCTAAAAACGACAGTTGTGCAATTTCACCTCTTTTCCTTTAATTATTAAATTAAAATCTTTTTACATTTTCACAAGTTAAATAATTAATTTCTTCTTTACCCTTTTTATCCATAGATTTTATTTAAGTTCTTACTCTCTTCATTTTACCCAAAAATTTATGTAGACCTCAATTATTACTTAAGTGGTTTTTATTTTAAACTTTATTTTTTTTTATTTTTTTTTGAGATATTTTCTTAAGGGTAGACAAAATTTTACCCTTAGCGACGTTTTAGACTTAGAACTTAGATTCTGGACTGGGCAACATTTAATTAGGGGATTTTTTTTTTTTAATTTATTAATGTGTTAATTGTCTTAGGGCCATCTAGGTTCGTTCCTTTATCATCATCAATGTGACGTGCCCTTCAGGACGCAGAACGTGCTCCAAGGGTGCCAATCGTCTCTTTTGTTTCTTTTGTGCGACGTGCCCTTCAGGACGCACCACGTGCTCCAAGGGTGCCACTCACCTCTTTTGTTTATTTTGCACGATGTGCCCTTCAGGACTCACCACATGCTCCAAGGGTGCCACTTGCCTCTTGACTGATTGGTAGACATCAATAACCCTTGGAGTCAACACTCCGCCAAGTGAACTTGTGGGAGACTAAGGGCTTCTAAGGAATAAGGCCCCTGCCTTATTGTGTGCCCCTTAGAATCATCGTGAGCGACTATCACAGTCTACCCTCACGACATCATGGGTCCTCTCGAATTAGGTAATTGTTAACCTACAGTTCGAGCCACAACGGGAGTGCTAGTAGGATGTGGTAGGGCTGTTGCCCACACCTCTCCCTCAACCTCTCTGGTAGTCCTGTGTGACTACTTTACTCGACATGTGAGTCTGGTCGGCAAGCTATCATTAGCCTGCATCATCAACAAATCATGTAAGAACATGTCCAGATCATATCATCATCTCAAATGTACTAATATCATAGTAAGTCAATCAAACCCAAATAGCACACTCCCTGACTCAATCTGGAGTCCAAGGGGTTCCATCGATGCCTTTGCATCCTTCAGGTCCAAAACCCTGCACACTCGGAAAAACCAAGTCAATAGCACCTGACTATGTAAATGTAGTAAAACAACATGTCATCTACCCATGACACATCATAATCAAAGACAAATGTTTTAATATCATAATAATCTGGATCATTTGCGAGCGAGTGTCCTCAAAGAATAAGTTTGTTCAGTGCACCAGAGCGGGATGTTACATAAAGCAAGTTCTCAGACTGTGGGGGAAAACAACATGCGGTTATACCATGTTTATATCTAAATTTTTATGTGCAAAACGTGTTATCTTGTGGGGGAATCCAACATGCATTTTTACCATCTTCATCTGTGCATTTTTTTTGTGTAAAACATGCTAGCTTGTGGGGGAACCAACATGAGCTTTTACCTTCTTTATCTCTACATGTTGCCCACTATTTTTGCCCAGAACTTTCATCATTATCTCTAAGTTGATGGGGAATTTACAAAATATGCATTTTCCTTCATGTCTCTGAGTTATTAAGTACCTGCCTTTTTCTTATTCCTACATTTTTTTCCGATTTAGAAGATGCCCTGCACATTGGAGTGTCCTTTAGTTTCATTTTATTTTAGTTAGTAATATTCAAAGGAAGATATCTTCTTTCAATGTGATCACATAGTTTTATATGTATCCTTTTCCTTACGATGTATAGAAGTCTTCAAGTTTAATATTCGTTGTTAAGTTTCATTTTATATCTAAATGTTAATTTTAATGAGCACTTTAGATATCTATGAACTGTCAAAAAAAGTCTCTACTGAATGCTTGATTTATTTTGGGGTTAGTCTATACATGAATGAAATAATTCTATTCACGCATTCATTATAGGTGATGTACCAAATTTACTTGAGTATGAATTAAATTGTTTAATGACTAATGTAGATTAATAGCACCTAAGTTGGGGACTTTACAATGTAAATTGTAAGCCTCATTGAAAAACATGACTACTTTGCGCATGAATTGGAATCGATACTTATTTTGCGCCATGTATTAAAATATATGTATTGAATGTTTGGATGTGATTTGATTACATGAGAGCCTTGATTAATGTTGATGTGTGATCAATTTGAAAATTAGATTGCTTGTGCTCCTTGAAAATGTATAGGGGTGATTACTTAAGTAAATAAATCATTTGTGTGCTACGATATAAATGTTGATGAATTCCACGTTATGAACAACGCTGATGTATAACAATATGTGTATAATTTACTATTGCTTCCCTTAAATTGATGTATGATTGGTTGAGTAGATAGCTTTGTTGAGCCATGAGATAAATCAATAGTTTTCTCTGGTGAAATGAATAATTAATAATTGATGTATGATTGAGTTATAAATTTACCTTGCACCATGGATTATGTTGTGATTAAATTATTGGATTGCTCAAGTGCATTGGATTAACGATGGATGTAAAATGATTTAGTGTGATTACCTTTGCACCTTGCAATAATGGTGATGCATGATTATTTTAGTAAAAAAATGTACTTGCACGCCTTATTTTAAGTGGGCATGTGATTGATTTTTCATTATTCTTTTGCACCTTAAATTTAAATGTTAACTAATCTGATGCCATGAATTTATTAGATATATGATGGATTTAGTGACTATCTTTCTCTTACGTTTTTACTTAAGTTGACTTGCGATTTTTCTTGAATTGTTTTACTTTGACACACATCGAATATTTAATTGTTGATGTATGACTGATAACGATATTGATTACCCTTGTTGGTACTGTGGTTTCTTATGATGTTGTTGACTAGGATCTTCTATGATCATGTGTTGATGTTAATTTCTTTATAAAAAAAAAATTACCTTTTGCGCTTCTCTTTTTCTTAGGCGTAAGAGAGGGTTGTTACATAGGTTCTCTAAAATGGCTCATGTCATTGCTTGCAAGAAAACTAGTCATGCATCGAGGGTCGCAAAATTGTTTTTTCCAGAAGTTGTTAGATTGCACGGGGTTCCAAAAACTATGACCTCTGATAGAGATACTCAGTTCTTAGGTCAATTTTTGAGGAATGTATGGAAGAAAATGGGTACTAAATTACAGTTCAATAATTCCTATCACCCCCAAATAGATGGGAAAACCAAGGAAGTAAATCATAGTTTGGGAAGCTTGTTACGAAGCATTTTTGGAGAGAATCCCAAGTAGTGGGATTTTGATTTAACTCAAGAAAAAATTTCCTACAATAGTTCAATGAATAGATCTACAGGTAAATCTCCATTTCAGGTTGTTTATGGTAGAAATCTTATGGTTTTCCTATATTTGGTGCAGCTACCACTAGGGTTTAGGATCAGGGATGATGGGGAAGCATTTGCAGAACATATTTAATAGTTGCAGCAACATGTGATACAAAAACTGCAGGCCAATAATGAACATAACAAAATTATAAAATATACTCAACGACAATACCATGTAATCAATGAAGGTGATTTGGTGATGTTTTATTTATGGAAAGAATTGTTTCCTACAAGAACCTACCACAAATTGAAGTATAATAAAATCGGTCCTTGCGATATTCTTAGGAAAATCAATGACAATGCTTATAAGGCCAGTTTACTAACTGATATCGATATCTCCCCTATGTTTAAAATTTCTAATTTGTATATCTTCCATGGGGAGGATCTAGGTGATGACAGTGAGGAAGAGGTGGATTGGAAACAAGCCATTCTGAGCAAGATAAAAAAGGAAAAGATTGCACATCTTTTAGATAAGAATACTCTTCATACTCGGAAAGGAAAATACAATCGATATCTGGTTCAGTGGGAAGGCGCAACACCAATAAAGAGTACATATATTGGGGACTTGCTACACCTATAACTCGGTAAGTGGAAATAGTTTGAAGACAATAACTTGCAGGAGCTGCATTCTTTTCAACTAGAGGAGAATGATGCAGGGATTTTCGAGGGTCATAACTTTTGACTCAATTATTCATTTAGATTAAAATTTTATAGGGAGTTGTGTCTGGAAGATTTCACTTTCATGCCAATTTGATCCATCAAATTAGACATCATTTCGACACTTTTTCAGTGCCAAATTCATTCATATAAGGCCTCAAATTGGGGTTCTAGTGTTTTTAAGGGAATTTTAAATTTTAAATTATCAGTTACCTCTTAGTTTATGAACTTAATCATAAACGTGAGTTGAAAACAAATGTCACTCTAGTTAGATCTTAGTTATTGGTCTATTTTAGATTCATGCAAGAATTTCCTAAAATTAGCTATTTTTCCAAAATTAGTCATTTTAGTAAAATTAGTTGTTTTCAAAAATATCATATAGTAGTTATAAGGGGTTGAATTTCCATTGTAATAGTTAGGATGGAGAAGGAATAAAAGAGAGTTATTTTCCATTCGCGTGTGTTTACATGGTTTGTTTTATCTTGTGAATGAATCCAAGTTTATAGGTTACATCATGGACCAAGGATGACTATGGTTGACTATGCTTATGTTACATTGTGACGTTTAGGTTCATTAACTTATGTCAAATTATTGTGTTCTAGGTTTGATCACAATGCAACATTCCAAAAGGGTTTTCTTCATTTGGGACATTCCTATTATTTATGTTGCATTGCAAAGTTCATCTTTTTTTACTAATGTTAAATTGTACATTCATCACTAGTTTTTGTCACATTGTGATGTTCATGAAGGGTTATATAGATTTATGTTTTTCATTAAGGGTTATAGTGTGACATGAATTGTTTTATAGTATGGTCAAGTTAAATGTTGTAAAACAATTTCATAATTGAACATAAATAAAATAAGAGGATGACTTAAAGAATATGTTAGGTTTCAACATTTCTAAGCAAGCATATGGTTGAATTGATTGTTAATGTTATTTCATAAAGAGAAAATTTAATAGTAATAGAGGTTCACTATAAAACAATTTCATATAGTGGCAATTTAAAAGTAAAATATTGATTTCCATTAACGTAATATTAGTTAAGAGATGTGAACAGTAATATATGTTATGTTTGAAGTTTCTCTTACATTTTACTTCGAACAATATGTCCCATGGACACATTTGCAGAGTAATAATTTTATGGGTTTGACATCAATATTTGTTACATATAATAGGGTGACATTAAATTAAAAAGTAAATCCCCAAGAGATTTTGTTTCAAATTCATAAATTAAGAGCAAATATTCAATATTATGCAATAATGTGACATTTTAAAAGTAATAAGATGAATATATTGAATGGAATGACCCATATTAGCATTTCAAGATTAATATAAAGTTATTTTTAGTGTAAACATATGAAAAATATAAGGCATTGCAATATATGGATTGTAATAATTGAAGAGATAGACATCTATAAGATGTGACATTATGAGAAAACAACAAATTACTGATATGGTTTTCTTTAATGAAATGTAACATTGAGAAAGTGAATAGTAATAATCTAAAAGGTTGTGTTAAGGAATATATAATGTATGAAAAGTACTAATACAAATATTTAAATGAACAACAGAAAAAGTATCAATATAAATGATTTGATTTGTGTTATTAGCTTCTCTCCATGACACATAACATAGTAGGAAGAGAATATAATCTATAGTTAATGAGTATAAAAGAAAAAGGAATTCCATTTCAAAAACATAGTGATAGTTTAAAAGTAATAAATGATTCACTTGAATGGAATGACACATACCAACATTTCAAGATAATAAAGGTTATGCTTTTTGTAGACATTTGAATAATATGTGATATTGAAACATTTTGAACAATAAATATTGAAGAGATAGAGTGATTTAGGAAGAAACATAATAATAAAAATAAAAATAAAAATATGGTTCTTCTCGTTAATATAATGTAACATTGAGAAAGTGAATAGTAATAATCTAAAAGTTTATATTGAGGAATATATGAAGTATGAAAAGCATAAATAATAATATTTCAATGAATAGTATAAGAAGAAGGAATACAACTATTTCCATAACACAAAACATAGTAGGAAATAGATTAAAATGATAGTGACATGTACAACAAAAAAAATGAATTTTATTTGAAAAATGTTTATGTTTTAACTTCATCAAATGAAGTTTACAAATGCCAAAAATTCTAAAAATCTCATATATGGTAAATATAACAAAATATATTTTCCTTTTAAAGTGAAACGAGATTGGTGACCCACATAACACCAATTAACATCAACTCTTGCTACATCACCACTTTCCCTCTTATGCCATTCTCTCCTAAGATTTCTACTTTCCTCTCTTTCACAAATATGTTGAAATTTTCATATCTTTTCCTTCATCTTAGATAAATATTGTAATGTTTCATCGAAAAAGGTGGAATGAAGAAATATTTTTGATAAATATATTATTTTGTATGGAAATAATAAATTCATTATTGGGCATTCAATGTAACCTGATACAAAACAAATAAATAGATTTGTATATAGTTGAAGAGAAATAACCTTCAAAGAAAGAGGTGGTGTCTAAAGACACCATTACAACTCTTAAGAACATTAGTGCATTGTGATCGAAACATTACAATGCATGTTGAAAATCTTCACATATGTTCAATTCAAGATCTTATACAATTGTACGTGTTAATAATGACCAATCCTATCTGCTATTTATAGCCTCAAGATCTAACCAAATTCCTTGTAATTGGGAAGATCTTTTCCACATACAATTGTCGGTGGTTAGAGTTGACTCTGTCAAATATGCATTGTCTAGTCGGCTCGAAAAATATGCTCGGACCAACCATTTGTTTGTCCAGCTTGTAGTCAATTGTTTCACATGTTGATCCATTTACCGATTGTCTTTGACTATTGGTTGATTTTCTAACTAACAATATTATCAGCTACTCAATCGGTTGATGTAGATATATGGGAAATCCCTCGACTGACTATTTTGATATGTAGGTCAGTTTCCCCACCAATTGATTCTAGTATATGTGTGATGAACCAACAGAACCTAAGTTTCCAACACCTCCCCATGAGCAAATATATCTAGATACTCAGGATGTGAAATTGAGTCAGTAGGACACCGCCCCATAATTGGAGCTTCTTGAAGCCCAAAAATCAAATAGAGATTGAAAAATTTAGCTTCACGAAAAGGTTTGGTAAATATATCATCAATTTGATCATATGTTTTCCAATAGAAAGGAGAGACAATGTTATCATGTACCAATTGTCTCAAGTTGTGAGAATGGAGATCAACATGTTTTATCTTACTATTTTCAACAAGGTTTCCAACAACTTGAATGGAACTCTTATTGTCATAGTAGATTTTAGTTGAGGTCTATACGAGAAATCCTAGTTCACCCAAGACATGGATAAATCGTATAGCCTCTATACCTACATTCACGGTGAAATAATACTCAAATTATGTAGTTGACAATGTAACATCCCGCTCTTCTGAGCACATGTTATTGACTCGTTCTTTGAGGACACTTGCGTGCAAGTGATCCGATTTCAGTATATGGATGTCTTTTCTCTTATGGATTATGATGTTATTGTAACAACCCTGGTTAAATAGTTGCATAGGGATTATTAAGTATAATTAATTAGATAATTAATCGTCCTAATATGGTTTTAGTTAAACAATGATTAGTATTAATAATATTAATTCATTATTTATTTATTAATTAATTGTTATAACTGTTGATTGATTAATTAATTAATTAATTGATTACTTAACACATTCAATGATTTAGGTAAAGCATTAAGGGGCTTAATAACTTTAATTTAATCATTATGAAATTTTATGTATGACAGGTTAAGGATAAGATAATAAAGGAAAGGATAAGATAATAAAGGAGGGGATAAGGTAATAATGGGGAGGATAAGGTAATAAATGAAGGACAAGGTAATAAAGGCATGGGATAAGGTAATTAATGGAGGATAGGGAGTCGGTGGATGGGGGGAGATATGACGGGAAAGAGTCCTACGGGACATATTATGAAAATTTGGGGAGGAAGAATTATTTTTGGGGAGTGGAGGACTGTATTGTGGTTTTGCATATTTTTCTGGTGTTGGGAGTTTGGTTTCAGGGTTTTGGTGAACCATTGTAGGGGGCACCGGGTTGTTGGGGGTTTTGGGCACGGGGGCCTGGATTCCTTACGATATCCTAGAGCTAGGGAGCTGGACAGGCTGCTCCTAGCTGGCTGGGTGGTTAGTCGGTTTGGGCGGGGTTTGGTCAAAGCAACAGGCTGGGCAAGGCAGTAGGGAGGACAACCAGACAAGCGAGAGTTAAGCATCAGGAAGAGGTATTTTAATTATGGATTTGATGAGTTATGTAATGATTATGTAATTTATTTTCATGATGTAAACAAATTTAATTTCTACCAAATATTATATGCTTATATGAAGATTAATGAATTATTTACGCACTTAAAGAACTTCTATGTTTAATTGTATGAAATTTTTAGGTTTACTTAAATTCAAGTCCCTACACATGGTATTAGAGCCCTGGTTCAAAATCTCGAGTCGAGGGCCTACCCACCTTAAACAAATGAAGATAGATCATCAAAATTTAAATTTGATATAAAATAGTCACACAGCCAACAAAACCCTACTGAACTAAACAAAACGAAAAATATAACGAATAAATTATCACTTCAAAACCTAAGATCAGGTTATCTTTGTGATCTTCTGAGGACATTGAACCGGAGAAACTAAGGTAAAAATTGATTAAAATAAACAGAGAACCTACAAAACCTTACTGCACTTGAACCAGAAAGGAAAATCCTTATAGACCTTAATATAAACCTTAATCTAGATTATCCTTGTAATTTTTTGAAGACTTTAAACCATAGATTGAAGAGGCAACAAGGAAAAACAGAATTAGATTTACAAAAAAAAAACAAAAAAACAAAAAAAAAAAACTTGTCAAAGTTAAAATTTTAGATAAACAAATAAAGAGCCTACTGCACTTCAACCAGATACAAATACTCATACCTTAATAAAAACCCTATGCTATGTATTATTGCAGTAGTTTTAGCAATTTTAACCAAATCTACTAAAATTTCAAATTTCCTCAATGTCAAATTCAAATATTAGAAGCATTTCAACTTGTTTTTAGATTGAATTCAAATACCTTAAAACAAATTAAAGAAAAAGTAATGGAAGAGGTGACGAGCAGTTATGGGAAAGGGTTCGCGTAATTCAAACTCCCTCACTTCGCGTAATTCAAATTCCCTCACTTCTCTTTCGGTAGTATGTGAAATTTGAAACTGCAATTCCGCTATGACAAAGATATAATTTCATCTATTCATAAATGTCATTTTTGGAATTTTGAAGATCTTGAATCCACCTGGATTATCAAAAATACAAACTATCAACGGATCACTCAAATTTATAATTTTCCAGCTTCTGACAGAGTTGATGGCATTAAACAACTTAGGCAATTCTTATACCCTTGGGCCTTACTATCTATGAACTTTCTACCCGGCACCTGCAGCGACAGGTATTCTACCAGAGTGGATAATGCTAGCCCAATGGATGGGGTTCTGGGCCATTCAGCTCATTTTTGACCCAGATGCCTTTGACTGTTAGCTCGCTATAAATGAAATCTTAAAATATGTGTGGTGTGTGCGCTCAAGTGCCAGTCACTATATCCCAGTTCTTATCACATACTAAACCACCACATGCAGAGAGTCCCTGACTCATAGAAACCACACAAACCAAGCACATAATCTTAATCTTTGTGTGTGATATGTGATAGGTTGTAATTGTAACAACCCCGGTTAAATAGTTGCATAGGGATTATTAAGTATAATTAATTAGATAATTAATTGTCCTAATATGGTTTTAGATAAACAATGATTAGTATTAATAATATTATTTATTTATTTATTTATTAATTAATTGTTATAACTGTTGATTGATTAATTAATTAATTAATTGATTACTTAACACATTCAATGATTTAGGTAAAGCATTAAGGGGCTTAATAACTTTAATTTAATCATTATGAAACTTTACGTATGACAGGTTAAGGATAAGATAATAAAGGAAAGGATAAGATAATAAAGGAGGGGATAAGGTAATAATGGGGAGGATAAGGTAATAAATGAAGGACAAGGTAATAAAGGCATGGGATAAGGTAATTAATGGAGGATAGGGAGTCGGTGGATGGGGGGAGATATGACGGGGAAGAGTCCTACAGGACATTATTATGAAAATTTGGGGAGGAAGAATTATTTTTGGGGAGTGGAGGACTGTATTACGGTTTTGCATATTTTGCTGGTGTTGGGAGTTTGGTTTTTGGGTTTTGGTGAACCATTGCAGGAGGCACCGGGTTGCTGGGGGTTTTGGGCATGGGGGCCAAGATTCCTTATGGTATCCTAGAACTAGGGAGCCAGACAGGCTGCTCTTAGCTGGTTGGCTGGTTAGTCGGTTTGGGTAGGGTTTGGTCAAAGTAGCAGGATGGGCAAGGCAGCAGGGAGGACAACTAGACAAGAGAGAGTTTAGCATTAGGAAGAGGTATTTCAATTGTGGATTTGATGAGTTATGTAATGATTATGTAATTTATTTTCATGATGTAAAGAAATTTAATTTCTGCCAAATATTATATGCTTATATGAAGATTAATGAATTATTTATGTACTGAAAGAAATTCTATGTTTAATTGTATGAAATTTTTAGGCTTACTTAAATTCAAGTCCCTACAATAATGTTGATCATGTTTGGATCTATAGATAATGTGTAATAATAGTAATGACTGTTAAGGCAGGGAAAATCATCCCCGAAATGAAGAGAATATTGTGCTTTCCACAGTGTATTCTCTTTACCTGCTAGGCTCTAGGATTGGAAGTTGAATCTTGCGCCTGAGACCAACTCTGTCATCTCCCATCAGGTCCAAAGTTTGAAACTCCCCCACAACCTCCAGAAAGAAAATTGAAACACAAGCGCTGAGTCAAACAAGCCACACAGCTACCAAACTCAACATACAAGAGAACACTCAGTGCAAGTCAAGTGGAGGGTAGCTCACGAGGAGCATTGTGTTTATACCGTGCCTCAGCCACACAACTACCAAAATCAACATACAAGCCAACACAAGCGCCAAGTCAAACAAGCCACGACCAAGAGAGGAGCCTGCAAGAGGCATTTTCTCTTGCACTAAATGCCCAAATGCCACCACCATACACAAGTCTACACAAATTCGTATGAGGAAGGAGCCACGGGATGGAGCCCTCTTGTTCCCAAGATAGCACCTACACCAAACCACCAAGGAGAAGATAGATAAAAGCTTAAAGTATATAGCAGTCGGTGGGACTAAGAGCTAAGAAATCCACGCAACAAGTCAGACTAAGCGCCAGCCATCATATCCCACATATAGTACAATAGAATACCAAGTGCAGCTCCAGCCGAAAGATGGTGATATACAAAATAATCATATTCATATCAGATATTAACAGGTTTTCTTCATCTTCAGCTGCATCATGACAAAAATAATATAAACCGTAACAAAAACATTCATAGGCTAGAAAAAAAAAAAACTAAGAGAAAAGGATAAAGCAAAAACCGTGACAAACATCAAAGCAGTTCAACAAAAGCCCACGAAGGGGTGATATAGCGTTGAACGCATCACATTATAGTGCTATCACCCAAACCACAAGCCATCAAACGCCCGAGAAGCCATGAGAGAAGGCCATGGGCGGAGCGGCTAGAGTAGGGAAAACCTTGGTGATTAGGGTTTGTTGGGGTTTTAATAGTCGTTCTTATCTTTTATTTAATTAAATGTTGACCAAGCGGGAAAATAGGTAGGGGCCAAGTGGACCTCATGCGAGGACCCACCGCTGCCTTGAGTTCTTATTTTACTATGAATTTTATTTTTTATATATATGTTCATTATTTTATTTTGTTTTAATTACTTTAAATTATTAAAATTGTATTTTAATTACTTTGAATTAGGTTTTAATAATTTAAAACATTTTGAGGTTGTTTTAAATTTTGAATTATAGAATGATTAATTCTAATTTTAATTAATTAATTAATTAATTTATTTATTTATTCATTTTAAATAATTAATTTCAAATTTTAACTTTATTTCAAAGCATTAATAATATTGATTAATGGATTTAATGACTAGTGCTTAATTAATCAAATGATTAAAGGATTAATAATAATGATTAATTAATTAAATGGCTAATTAATTAAATGTGTAATTAATATAACATTACAATTGAATAAAATTTATTTTGGATTAGAAATAAAATTTTGGAGTCTATGGGTTTTGAACCCACGACCACCCACTGCTTAAGCCTTAAGAAACAACCAAACACCAATGTGCCATACATGAGTCTTTACAAATAAATTCATATACTTAAATAGATTAATGGTAACATAGTACTATCCCAAAGTATAATCTCCAATTATCCATGTTAACCAAACACTGAGTTTCGTTCCCTCAACCATCGAGCCAAGCACCAAGTCCTTCCATTCCATTTCACCAGTTCAAGCCAAGCGCTAAGCTCCAATTCCTGAAAGTCACTCTACAATCCTCAAGACTCGCACCTGCAACCACCGAGACACACAATTCAACGCATAAGTACAACGCGGCAAGGAAAGGTCAGGAGTCAAGCATCGAAGGATAACCTTAGACTCATTTCATTGACATTAGGTTGGAAGTCACCTTATTTAGTTGTAAACACAAAGTATAAGGACTTAGAACGAGATAAGCGGGAGGGGATTTCATGCCCGATAGGAAAGTAAGCTAGAGGAATTGGCGAGTATGGTGCAAAGCTAGCGTAGCTACGAGGTGAGAAGAGTCAATAGTTTTCTTAGGTGAAGAAATCAAGTTTAGATGCTTTAGCCCTAACCTAGCCAATCCCCTAAAGAGAGTAACATCTGTTTACAGACAAGTAAAGAAAAACTTACGCCTAACCCTGTTTTCTAGTTTAAGTAGCGCAAATTTGAAACGTCCTTGAACTCACCCATACAACTTTGGTTGATGCAGGTTAAATCATACAAGATGGTTAGGACTCGAGGGAATCGAGGCAGAGGAGCATCGTCGCAGGAACCACCAACACCGCCAACGCCACCACCACCATTGTCGGAACTAGCTCTCATACTGCACTCTTTGGAGGCCATAAATGAGACTTTAAAGGGGCGATAACCAGTAGGGATTGAAGTGGAACCCCGACCATATGGAACGGGTAATCCAGAAGCGTCAAGGGATTCAGGGGGAGGAAATCCACCCGAAGACATCACTAGAGAATTGCATAAGATCAAACTTCCAGAGTTTGTCGGGGGTCGCGCCAGTGAACGCGCGGAAGCATGGTTGGAAGGCATGACAAGGTGTTTCTCCTTAAGGGGCTATGCGTCCACCTCAAAGACAAAAATAATGATTTTTCAGTTAAGAGACAGTGCCTTGAACTGGTGGGGCAACCTGGAAAGACAAATACATCTTACTCCGAACACCGTATCTTGGGAACTTTTTAAGGAGAGGTTCCAAAGGAAATATCTGCCAGCTTACTATGAGGAACAATAGGTAGGAGTGTTTCATGCCTTAGTACAGGGAAACATAACCATAGAAGAATATGAGATTAGGTTTATGGAATTGGTCAAGTATGTTTCATATATGGATAATGACCAATGACATGCAGAACGCTTTGTCTATGGGTTGAACCCTAAGATAAGGGCTATGGTGCGGATGTGGAAACCGTCTTCAGTAGCGAAAGCTATGGAAAATGTGTGTTATGCGTAGGAACACATGAACTTAACCGGAGGTACGATACTGACCTTTCCGCATCGTTCTGGATTCGTAGGGAAGGCTCCTAGGACATTTCCCAGGGAAGGGAGCTCAAGGCCACCTCCATATGGTAACAGAGTCGCACCAAGGACAATAACTGTAGGGATTTCAATGGAAGCGAGTGCAACATCTCGTTCATCACCAACGACATAGGCAAGTCCACGACCATCTTAGGGAAAAACTTGCAGGGGCAGGGGTTCCAGGGGAAGGAACTCGTTTCAAAGATAGTCACAGAACAGTGCACAGACTCAATGTTGTGTTACATGTTGGGGATGTGGAGGACCCCATTACCAGTGTGACTGCCTAGAGTTATAATCAGGATTCCTGCATAGAGAAGGAAAGGCCCTGATAGGAAGAGCAAGTAGAAACCACTAGATTTACACAGTGGTTAATAATTTTCACGCTGAACATCAATCCATGGTGGTGGAGTCATCAGGTACGCTAAATCATATCAACGTTAATATTTTATTTGATTCTCGTGCTACAGATAGTTTCATTTCACCATCTGCATTAGAAAAGAGTGGGTTGGCAGGCTACGAGCATGATGACTTTAAACAAGTTGAGATGGCTTCGGGGGAAAAGCAAGTAGTAGGACCGAGCGTTGATAATTGTATAGTAGACCTGGGAGTGTGTACTACCAGGTTGAAGGTATACGTTACTACTCTCGGGGCCTATGACCTAATCATTGGAATGGATTGGTTAGAATCTCATCGAGATTTGGTAGATTGTTTCGCAAAAAGGGTGCTTTGTCTCGACAATGAAGGAAGACCAGTTGATATCCAGGGTGTACGGAGAAGGGTGTCATTACGCTTTATCTCAACTATGAAGGTTAAGTGATGCTTGAGGCAAGGGTGTTGACTATATGTAGTGGAAGCACTGAATGAAAGGAAGGGACCCTCATTAGATTAGTACCTGGTATTGTCAGAATTTAAGGATGTTTTCTAAACGAATTACTAGGGTTACCTCCTGAGAGGGAGCTCGATTTTACTATTGAGGTAAAACATGGTGCATATCGGATGATAGCGCTAGAACTTTGTGAGTTGCAAATGCAGTTGAAAGAGTTACTGGACTTAGGGCTAATAAGGCCCAGTGTCTCACCGTGGGGTGCACCAGTAATTTTTGTAAAGAAGAAGGATGGAACCTTACGACTGTGTATAGACTACAGGGACTTGAACCGTGCTATAGTGAAAAATAGTTACCCAATGTCATGAATAGATGACCTCTTCGATCAGATGAAAGGAGCAACAGTATTCTCAAAGATCGATTTTCGATCAGGGTATCATCAATTAAGGATTAAGGAAGGCGGTATCCCAAAAACTACCTTTTGAACTCGGTTTGGGCATTAAAAATTTGTCGTAGTACATTTTGGATTGACCAATGCACCAATAGTATTCATGAGCCTCATGAACAACGTATTCCAGAAGTACTTAGACCATTTTGTACAAGTATTTCTAGATGACATCCTCATCTATTCCAAGAATGAAAGAGAACATGAGGAACACTTGCGAGTGGTGTTGTCCTGCCTTAGGGAGAACAAATTGTATGGGAAGTTGTCAAAGTGTTCCTTCTTCCAAAAAGAAATTCACTATTTAGGTCATATCATTTCTGGCAAAGGAATCTCTGTGGACCCAGAAAAGGTAAAGGCCATTATGGAGTGACCTGTGCCAAAAAATGCCCATGAGGTGAGAAGATTCATGGGGCTAGCAGGTTATTATCAGAGATTTGTTGAGGGGTTCTCCAAAATAGCGAAACCCATCACCACTTTCCAGTGCAAGGGGGTCAGGTATGAATGGACAAAAGAGTGTGATAGTACATTCATTGAGCTTAAGAGGTTACTAACTAGTGTGTCAATTCTACGAGTGCCAAATATGGAAAAGGACTTCACTATCTACATGGATTCCTCGAAGAAAGGGTTGGGGGCCGTGCTAATGTAGGATAGAGGAGTGATAGCTTATGCGTCAAGTAAGTTGAAGAAACACAAAGAGCTATACGCGACTCATGATTTAGAGTTGGCAGTTGTAATGCTAGATCTGAAACTTTGGAGGCACTATCTTGTGGGGCGAAACTTTGAGCTCAAAACAAACCATCAAAGTTTAAAACAACTCTTCACTCAAAGGGATCTGAATGCCAGGCAAAGGTAATGGAGTGAGTTTATGAGTGAGTACGATTTTGGTATTTCATACATCAAGGGGAAGGAAAATGTGGAAGCAGATGCCTTGAGTAGGAGGCCACATGTCTTCTTCTTGGTACCCTTAAAGGTCAATCTGAGGGAAAGTGTGTTGACGCAACTCCAAGGAGACAGTTGGTATTTAAAGGTTACTTCAAACCTCCAAAGTGGGAGGCAGTTAGATCCAAAGTATGAAGGATATAGTCTGGAAGTAGATGGACTATTAAGATATCAAGGAAGGATGTACATCCCTGAAAATGGGGATATTCAAAGCATCATACTAAAGGAAGCCCATAGAGCACTTTATTGTGCGCATCTAGGTGTGACGAATATGTACGCAGACATGAGAAAGCTCTTCTTCTGGGTAGGCATGAAGCACGATATAGTCCATTTCATCGCCAAGTGCCTAGAGTGTCAACAAGTGAAAGCTAACCACAATCACCCGGCAGGCCTCCTACAACCACATGATGTTCCTATGTCCAAGTGGGAAGCCATCTCTATGGATTTCATTGTGGGGTTGCCGCTCACATCTCATAGACACAATGTCATTCTTGTGATAGTGGATAAGTTGACCAAGAGTGATCATTTTATTCTGGTTAGAGACACTTACGATGTCACTGATGTGGCATGTGTGTTTGTAAGTGAAGTTATCCATTTGCACAGGATACCTAAGAAGATCATTTCAGATAGGGACTCCAGATTCACTTCTAGGTTTTGGACAAGTTTGCAGACAGCATTGGGGACTCAGTTGAACTTAAGCACAACTTATCATCCTAAAAAAGATGGGCAAACCGAGAGAGTAAATCAATTCATGGAAGACATGCTCAGGATGTATGTCATGGATAATCAAACCCAGTGGGAGAAGTACCTACTTTTGGTAGAGTTTTCCTACAATAACAGTTTTCATAGCTCCATTGGAATGCCAACCTACGAAGCTCTGTATGGAAGGCCATGCAGAACGCCATTGAGTTGGGATAGGCTAGAAGACCGAGTAACAGTTGGGCCAGAATTGATTCAAGAGATGGAGGAACATCTGATTCAAGAGGCTAAAGGAAGCACATGATAGGTAGAAAAGTTATGTGGATGCACACAGGACCGACCGAAGTTATGAAGTGGGAGACCAGGTTTTCATTTGTATCAGGCCTAATAAAAGTACCATATGGTTTAGGAAAGGGACAAAGTTGTCACCCCAATTTATAGGACCATTCAAAATCCAAGAGAAAATTGGACCCATTTCCTATTGTCTCGTACTGCCACCCCACTTGCATAAAACTCATAATGTTTTTCATGTATATGTTTTACGTCATTATGTTGTTGATGAATCACATAAACTAAATTGGAAGGAATTGCATGTATCAGACGTGGGAACTCTCATGGTAGAACCATTATGCACATTCGACCATAGATTTCAACAACTCAGGAACCGTCTGGTAGACCAATTTAAGGTCCAATGGGACAAGTATAGTCCAGGATCTGCTACTTGGGAAGACGCCGAGACACTATGACGAGACTATCCCTCACTTTTTTGACCACCTCGAGAATATGTTTCTCGAAGGTGGGGTGTATGTAACACCACCTTTTGACTTAGACAACCAAGATTACCTGAGGCCTACACTTTTATTTTCTACTCACAGTGAAACTATTAAATGATACACTTAAACTTTTAAGACATATGAACCTTTATGAATGTTTAAATATATTCGGATAATGATGGATATGATGTGATATATTGTGAGAATGTAAATTTTATGAATGTTTAAATGTTATTGATGATGATGGGTATAATGCGATCTACTATGTGAATGTAAATTTTATGAATGATTAAATGTTATTGATGATGATGTATATGATGGGACATATTGTGTGAATGTGAATCCTATGAAGGTTTGAATGCTATTAGAATGATGTTGGATATGATGCAATCTATTTGGTAAATGATAATTTTGTGAATGGGTGTCGAAATTGAATTATGGGATATTATGAGATCTATTTCTAACTTGAAAACTTTGATGTTAAGTTGTTGGTACATGGATACCGAATTGAAATGATGATTGTATGCAATTGCATGATGATAATGCATAGAAATGTA
>ML784327.1:880594-913027 GCA_009831015.1 Picea engelmannii | reverse complement strand
GACTTCCTTGTCTCATGTTTGATATTTCTGTTTATTTCCAAATCGTTATTTGCTTCACAGTTGTTAGATTAGATTGTTTTCTGTTTTGTTTTCCTGCTTTTTATTAACACTCTTGCTGCTATAGATGTTCTGCCTTGGTGAACCTTGCAAGGCATGCAGAACGGTCTCTATTTTGCTCATCTACTGACAGATTGACTGAGAACAATTATTATGAAAATTTGGGGAGGAAGAATTATTTTTGGGGAGTGGAGGACTGTATTGTTGTTTTGCATATTTTTCTCGTGTTGGGAGTTTGGTTTTGGGGTTTTGGTGAACCATTAAAGGGGGCATCGGGTTGGTGGGGGTTTTTAGCATGGGGGCCAGGATTCCTTACGGTATCCTGGAGCTAGGGAGCCGGATAGGCGTCTCCTAGATGGCTGGGTGGTTAGTCAGTTTGGGAAGGTTTTAGTCAAAGAAGCAGGGAGGACAACCAAAAAAGCAAGAGTTTAGCATCAGGAAGAGGTATTTTAATTATGGATTGAATGAGTTATGTAATGATTATGTAATTTATTTTCATGATGTAAACAAATTTAATTTCTGCCAAATATTGTATGCTTATATGAAGATTAATGAATTATTTACGCACTGAAAGAAATTCTATGTTTAATTGTATGAAATTTTTAGGCTTACTTAAATTCAAGTCCCTACAGTTATCTTATTTTATATCTATGTATAGACAAATTTTATTGATGAGTTTCTCCCAAGTGTGCAAGACACTTAAAAAATTGAGGATGCCAATGGAATCAATGGATGTCCTTGGACTTTGGTGTAAGGTCCTGTCCAACATAACCTAAAATTTAGAATTAATTAATACATAACATTGATATTTATAACTTTTTTTTTGGTTCTATATTCAACAAGCAATCAAACTAACAGTTCATGGTTCAACAAATTATAATTAAGCAACATGATATGCAAATCATATAAAAAAAAACATACACAACTTAGTAAAATAGTGAACCATCATAACGATAATGACATAATTACCTCTCAATGATGTTGTTTCCCCAACTCCATCTGTCCTCTCTACTATGCCCAAACTCTGACCAAGCTGCTCTGCCCAAACCTTGCCCAAAACCAAATCTTTCCTCCCTGCCAGCTAGGAATAGAGCCTATCTGGCTCCCGAGCTCCAGGATTCCGTAAGGATTCCTGGCCCCCAAGCCCAAAACTACCAGCAACCGATGCTCCCCTGTAACAGTGAAAAAACTTTCTCAAGCCAAAACCAGAAAATACAGTTTTCCAATCCCTCCCCTGGAAAAATGCTCCAATACAATCTCCTGCTCTCTCGAAAATTCTCCCTACCCCTAAAATCAAAAGTCCCCCTATCGAATGTCTTTTCCCTCTCATATCCCCTCGTCCATTCACCGCCTCTCCATTCAATTCCAACCACCTTATACCTCCATTCAATGGCAACCACCTTATCCCTCCATTCAATGCCAACCATCCCTCAATATGTTAAGTTCTATTTAAATAAATTAAAATTTATTAAACTTTAATTCATTACCCAAACATTAAATGTGTTAATTAATTAGTTAATTAATATACATTAAACAATAAATAAATAAATAAATAATATTATTAATAAATAATCATTATTTAACTAATATACATTAGGACAGTTAATTAAACTTAATAACCCTTTAACAATTATTTAACTAGGGTTGTTACATGCACCCACCCTTCAGGAAACTTCGTCCCTAAGTTAAAGTATTTTATGATACCAGGGAAAAGACACATGGTTCACACATTCATAACAAATAACCAACATTATTAGTAAGTAAGCCAAGAAAACTCATACATACTAGTGTACATGTGAAAGAAATGCATGTGTAACTGGTACGTACAAGTCTCATGCATGTACTAATAACAATAACTATCATATCTATAGTAATTTCAATATGCATCCAATCCATTCAACAAGACTATTTGTTTTATAAAAGACAGTAAACGAATCAAATGTTTGTGAAATCCTTTAATTACTATTATCTAGCTCAACATGTTATTTAGACAATTATATTTTAGTTACATAATTATGAATATTCATATATACCCATTTTCTTTTCAGAAGGAAAAACAATAAATTCCACCAGAAGACAAATCTCCATACACTCTCAACTATTTCTACTCATCCTTCCTCCCTAACTTACTTCCATCTTCATTCCTATCCTTCCTCTGTTGGAATATCTTGGAGCATCAACTATATTGACATAACTCCAAATAGAACCCGTAAGAGAAAGTGTCAGTATCTTGACCAAGCTTCCCCAGCAGGCAACTGAGAGTCATGATCACATGTATAGGGGAGCGTGAGCTAACACCATCCTCCCATGACTTCAGGTTTCAGAGGATACATGGTGGTAAATTCCTCCACCCCTCCTAATCATGACTAGGGTCCATACCCTACAATGGAATATACAGTGGCACAGTGTTGTTGGGAGTTTTGTCATCATTTATTCAGTTTTGGGTAGTCTCACCACCTGAAATCCTTCACTGGTCCACATATCATAGGAATGAATCCAAACCAATATAACTTCACATACAAAGATTCATACCATATTGTTTCTCGGTCATTGGTCATGACATCCACTTTCATTATCATTATCCCTTGGCTATTTCATAGCCCAATGACCTGCAGATTAGTCTATAACACAAACTCATATGCATCTATGAATTATTATCATGTAATTGCATACAACTAAAATCTCAATTCGGTATCCCCGTACCAACAACTTTAACATCAAAGTTTTCAAGTTAGAAATAGATCTCATAATATCCCATAATTCAATTAACGTTACCCATTCATAGAATTATCATTCATATAATAGATTGCATCATATCCAACGTCATTCAAATAGCATTTAAACATTCATAAAATTTACATTCTCAAAATATATTGCATCATATCCATCATCATCAATAACATTTAAGCATTCGTAAAATTTACATTCTCACAATATATCGCATCATATCCATCATTATTCAAATACATTTAAACATTCATAAAATTTACATTCTCACAATATATCGCATCATATCCATCATTATTCAAATACATTTAAACATTCATAAAGGTTCATNTTATCATGTAATTGCATACAACTAAAATCTCAATTCGGTATCCCCGTACCAACAACTTTAACATCAAAGTTTTCAAGTTAGAAATAGATCTCATAATATCCCATAATTCAATTAACGTTACCCATTCATAGAATTATCATTCATATAATAGATTGCATCATATCCAACGTCATTCAAATAGCATTTAAACATTCATAAAATTTACATTCTCAAAATATATTGCATCATATCCATCATCATCAATAACATTTAAGCATTCGTAAAATTTACATTCTCACAATATATCGCATCATATCCATCATTATTCAAATACATTTAAACATTCATAAAATTTACATTCTCACAATATATCGCATCATATCCATCATTATTCAAATACATTTAAACATTCATAAAGGTTCATGTGTCTTAAAAGTTCAAGTGTATCATTTAATAGTTTCACTGTGAATAGGAAATAAAGGTGTTTAGGCCTTAGGTAATCCTGGCTGTCTAAGTCAAAAGGTGCTGTTACATACACCCAACCTACGAGAAACATATTCTCGAGCTGGTAAAAAAAGTGAGGGAAAATCTCATCGTAACGTCTCGACATATTCCCAAGTAGAAGATGATGGACTATACTTGTGCCATTGGACCTTAACTTGGTCTACCAGATGGTTCCTGAGCTGTCGGACTCTATGGCCCAATATGTGTAACAATTCTACCATGAGGGTTTTTCTGTCTGATACCTGCAATTTCTTCCAATTTATTTTATGTGATTCATCAACGACATAATTATGTAGAATAGATACATGAAAACCATTATGAGTTTTATGCTAGTGGGGTGGCAGTACGAAATGATAGGAAAGAGGTCCAATTTTATCTTGGATTCTGAATGGTCCTATAAATCGAGGTGACAACTTTGTCCCCTTCCCGAACTGAATTGTACTCTTATTAGGCCTAATACGAATGAAAACCTGATCTCCCACTTTATAACTTCGATCAGTCTTGTTTTCATCCTAATCATGTGCTTCCTTTAGTCTCTGCCTAATATGAATCACCTGTTCCTCCATCTCTTGAATCAATTCTAGCCCAACTGTTACTCGGCCTTCTAATCTATCCCAACTCAACGACGTTATGCATGGACTTCCATACAGAGCTTCATAGGGTGGCATTCCGATGGAGCTATGAAAAATGTTATTGTAGGCGAACTCTACCAAAGGTAGGTACTTCTCCTAATGGGTTTGATTATCCATGACATACATCCTAAGCATGTCTTCCATGAATTTATTTACTATCTTAGTTTGCCCATCTGTTTAAGAATGATAAGTTTTTCTTAAGTTCAACTGAGTCCCCAACATTTACTGCAAACTTTTCCAAAACCTAGAAGTGAATCTGGAGTCCCTACCTGAAATAATCTTCTTAGGTATCCCGTGCAAATGGACGACCTCACTTACAAACACACGTGCCACATCAGTGACATCCTAAGTGTCTAACCGGAATAAAATGAGAACTCTTGGTTAACTTATCAACTATCACAATAATCGCATTGTGTCTATGAGATGTGAGCGGCAACCCCACAACAAAATCCATAGAAATGACTTCCCATTTGGACATAAGAACATCATGTGGTTGTAGGAGGCCTGTCAGGTGGTGGTGGTAGGATTTCACTTTTTGACACTCTAGGCACTTGGTGACGAAATGGACTACATCGTGCTTCATGCCTACCCATAAGAAGAGCTTCCTCATGTCTGTGTACATCTTCTTCACACCTGAATGCACACAATAAAGAGCTCTATGGGCTTCCTTTAGTATGATGCTTCAAATATCCCCACCATTGGGGACATACATCCTTCCTCGATATATTAACAGTTTGTCTTGTTCCAGACTATATCCTTCATACTTTGGATCTAATTTTCTCCCACTCTAGAGTTTTGAAGTAACCTTTAAATACAACTTGTCTCCATGGAGTTGTATCAACACACGTTCCCTCAGATTGACTTTTAAAGGTACTGAGGAGAAGACATGTGGTCTCCTACTCAAGGCATCTCTAACCACATTTTCCTTTTCTTTGATGTATGAAATACTAAAATCATACTCACTCCATCACCTTTGCCTGGCATTCAGATCCATTTGAGTGAAGAGATTTTTTAAACTTTGATGGTCCATTTTGAGCTCAAAGTTTCGCCCCACAAGATAGTGCCTCCAAAGTTTCAGAGCTAGCATTACAGCTGCCAACTCTAAATCATGAGTAGTGTAAATCTCTTCATGTTTGTTCAACTTACTTGATGCATAATATATCACTCCTCCATCCTACATTAGCGCGGCCCCCAACCCTTGCTTCGAGGCATCCGTGCAGACTGCGAAGTCCTTTTCCATAACCGACACTCGTAGAATTGGCACACTAGTTAGTAACCTCTTAAGATCGATGAATGCACTATCACATTCTTCTGTCCATTCGTACCTAACCCCCTTGTGCTGCAAAGTGGTGATGGGTTTCACTATTTTAGAGAACCCTTCCACAAATATCTGATAATAACCTGCTAGCCCCATGAAGCATCTTACCTCATGGGAATTTTTCGACACTGGACATTTCATAATGGCCTTTACCTTTTCTGGTTCCACAGAGATTCCTTCACCGGAACTGATATATCCTAAATAGTGAATTTCTTTTTGAAAGAAGGAACACTACGACAACTTCCCATATAATTTGTTCTCTCTAAGGCAGGATAACACCACTCGCAAATGTTCCTCATGATCTCTTTTGTTTTTGGAATAGATGAGGATGTCATCTAGAAAGACTTGTACAAAATGGTCTAAGTACTTCTGGAATACGTTGTTCATGAGGCTCATGAATACTACCAGTGCATTGGTCAATCCGAAAGGTACTACGACGAACTCGTAATGTCCAAACCGAGTTCGACAGGCAGTTTTAGGAATATCACCTTCCTTAATCCTTAACTGGTGATACCCTAATCGCAAATCATTTTTTGAGAATAACGATGCTCCTTTCATCTAATCAAGTCTCTATAATCTATACACAGTCATAAGCAACCAACCTTCTTCTTTAAAAAAATTACTGGTGCACCCCAAGGTGAGACACTGAGCCTTATTAGCCCTAAGTCTAGTAGCTATTTCAACTGCATTTGCATCTCACAAAGTTCTGGCACTATCATCCAATACAGAGTCTTGGAAATTGGTTATGCACTAGGTTTTAGCTCAATAGTAAAATCAAGATCCCTCTCAAGAGGTAACCTTTGTTACTCGTTCGGAAAAACATCCTTGAATTCTGACAATACTGGGGACTAATCCAAGGAGGGTCCCTTCTTTTCATTCACTTCTTCCACTACATACAATCGACACCCTTTCCTCATGCACTGCTTAACCTTCATAGTTGAGATAAAGTGTACAGACACCCATCTCCATACACCGTGGATATTTATTGGTCTTCCTTCATTGCCGACACAAAGCACCCTTTTTGCGAAACAATCTACCAAATCTCGATGATCTTCTAACCAATCCATTCCAATGGTTAGGTCATACGTCCCGAGAGCAGTGACATATACCTTCAACCTGGTATTACACACTCCCAGGTCTACTATACAATTATCAACGCTAGGTCCTACCGGTTTTTTTTCCCCGAAGCCATCTCAACTTGTTTAAATTCATCATGCTCGTAGGATGCCAACCCACTCTTTTCTAATGCAGATGGTGAAATGAAACTATCTGTAGCACCAGAATAAAATAGAATCTTAACATTGATATGATTTAGCATACCTGATGAATCCACCACCGTGGATTGATGTTCTGCCTGACGATTATTAACCGTTGCGTAAATCTGGTGGCTGCCACTTGCTCTTCCCATTAGGGCCTTTCCTTCTCTATGCACAAATCCTGATTGTAACTCTAGGTAGTCATGTTGGTAATGGGGTCCTCCACATCCCCAACAGGTAACATGAGATTGAACTTGTGCACTATTATGTGACTGTCTCTGAAATGAGTTCCTTCCCATGGAACCCCTGCCCCTACTAGCTGCTCCCTGAGATGGTCATGGACCCACCTGCGTCGTTGGTGATGAGAGGGATGTTGCACTTGCTTCCATTGAAATCCCTATGGCTACTATCCTTTGTGCGACTCTATTACCATATGGAGGTGGCCTAGAGGCCCCTCCCTTGGGAAATGTCCTAGGGGCCTTCCCCACGAATTCAGGATGATGCGGAAAGGTTGGTCTCATACCTCCATTTAAGTTCATGTGTTCCTCCACATAACGTGCATTTTCCACTACTTCTGCTATCGAAGACGGTTTCCACATCTGCACCATAGCCCCTATCTTAGGGTTTAACCCATAGACAAATCATTCTGCTTGTCATTGGTTGTTATCCATGTATGAAACATATTTGACCAATTCCATAAACCTAATCTCATATTCTTCTATGGTCCTGTTTCTCTATACTAGAGCATGAAATGCTCCCACCTGTTGTTCCTCGTAGTAAGTTGGTAGATATTTCTTTCTGAAACTTTCCTCAAAAAGTTCCCAAGAGACTGTATCTAGGGTAAGGTGTAGTTGCCTATCCAGGTTTCCCCACCAGTTCAGGTAACTATCTCTCAACTGAAAAATCACTATCTTCGCCTTTGAAGTGGATGCATAGCCTCTTAAGGCGAAACACCTTGTCATTCCTTCCAACCATCCCTCGGCACGTTCACTGGCACGACCTCCGAAAAAATCCAGAAGTTTGATCTTATGCAGTTCTCTAGTGATGTCTTCAGGTGGAGCTCCTCCCCCTGAATCCCTCGACGCTTCTGGATTACCCATTCAAGATGGTGGGTTCTCCACTTCGATCACTGTTGGTTGACGCCCCTTTAAAGTCTCATTTATGGCATCCAAAGAGCGCAGTATGAGAGCTAGTCCAGGTGATGGTGGTGGCGATGCTGGCGGTCCCTGCGATGATGCCCGTCTGCCTCAATCTCCTCAAGTCCTAACCATCCTGTATAATTTAATCCGCATCAACCAAAGTTGTCAGGGTGAGTTCAAGGACATTTCACATTTGCGCAACTTAAACTAGAAAACAGGGTTAGGCGTAAGTTTTTTTTTTACTTGTCTGTAAACAGGCATTACTCTCTTTAGGGGAGGTGGCTAGGTTAGAGTTAAAGTGTCTAAGCTCGATGTCTTCATCCAAGAAAACTATTGGCCCTCTCGCCTAGTAGTTACGCTAACAGTGTACCACACTCGCCTATTCCTCAAACTTACCTTCCTAGTGCGTATGCAACCTCCTTCCCGCTTGTCCTAGTCTAAGTCCTTAACCTTCAGTTTAAAACTAATTAATCACTTTAATTAGTTTAAATATGAATCATAAAATTAAATATAATTTAAACATTAATTACTAATGATTAATTATTTTTAATTAATCCTATTAATTATACTAATAAAATATACTCACTTACCTTGATTAATCATAATCTTATAACATAAAATATTTAATTTAATAGTTAAAACATATAATATTTAATTAATTGATTTCTTATAACATAAAAATTTTAATTTTAATATTTAAAACGTATAATATTCTTAAATAATTAAAGTTTAAGCAATTTTTAGGCAATTTTAAACTAAATCTAAGCAATTTAAAACTTTAAAATTTAATTACATAATTTTTTTTTTTAATAATAAATAAATAAAAATAAATAAACAAAATAAACAATATATATAACATAATTTACAATAAACAATTTAAAAAAAAAACTAAAATACAATAAAAAATATAAATTAAAATAAATAATTAAAAACAATTTTTTTTTTAAATAACTAAAGCGCGAGCACGCATGAAGCCCACATGCCCTGCGCTCGTTTCCCCCCCGCCCACTTTCCTTAACCTAACCCTACACCTCCCACAGCCTCTCTGAACAACTAGCCATCATTAAGAACTACGCTTGGTTCCCACGACTCATCCTTGTGGCTTTGGCCCTGGACTATGGGTATGCAAGGAGTTGTTTCTTGAATGCAGAGGTTGATGAGCTCCTTCCTGTGGCATTGCTAATGGATTCTCGTTGGTGGATTTTTGTGCACTCAGTCTAGAGTGTTGGCTTATATGTGCCTTGTTGTTGTTGCATGTTGGCTTGCCAGTTTGGCGTTGGCACTTGGGCGCATGCTGGTATATTGTTTCTTGACGCCCTAAGAACTTTGAGCCACCCCTCGTGGACTCCTCCCTTGGTCGTGGCATAGATCTTGGTGTGTGCTACCTTGTGCACTGGACTTTGTGGTGTTACTTGGTGTTTTTTTTTTTTTTTTTTCCAACTAACCTGTGTTTTGGTTGCAGGTCACATGGATTCTGGAGAGGGAGCTAAGCCCTCGCGCCCCTGGTATTTGCTTGGCTGTGGCACTCAAATGCCCCCATGGGCTCTTCCCTTATGGTTTGGCTGATGCACAGTGCTCAGGTGCTAGGATGCCCCCGTGGGCTCGTCCCTTGTGGTTTGGTCTGATGCATGGTGCTCAGGCGCTCGAATGCCCACGTGGGCTCGTCCCTTGTGGTTTGGTCTGATGCACGGTTCTCAGGCTCTTGGTATCGACTGGTCTGTGTTGTGTAACATGTGGTAGGTTTTGATAAACAACAAGTCGGTGGCTCCGATCCCCGAGCTTGGGTGCTAGCTTTGGCTTGACTTGTGTTGTTGTTAACCCGTGTGGGTGTAAGTTCTTGTGCACTGGGTCTTTGGTGCCTTGGTAAATGACTTAGGATTACGTGCTTGGCACTTGGTCGTGGGCTTGTATATTGTGTTGACTTGGGCAATGTCTTGTGTGTTGTATGATGTTATGTGCTAAATAAGCTCGGGAGCTCGGAACTAGGCCTAGGGGCTATTTTTCTACTGTCTAGCTTGCTTGGGACCTCCAAGAAGCTGTATTTTATCAACTCTATGCCTGTATTTTGTTTGGATTTTTAAATATGTTCCAGATTCTTTGTTACTTTGTAAGATCTTAGGCATCATTTTGAAATTTACCCTGGGATTAGAACCCCAAACTTGCCATTTGTGAGTGGCCAAATTGTTTTCCTTTTCTTTCTCTCCCGCTGAGTGTAAACGTAGAAAATGAAATAGCCATATCGCTCTTGTTTTCATTTGGGTTTTCAATTTTCCCCATGCCGAGAATGCATGTTCACGACCCTAGTATAAATTCACAACACCAGATCGAATCCAGAGTGGAGGTTTTCATCGTGGGATTCGAACCTCGGACCTGGTTTCTTTGGGTGTAACAACCATTCTATCATCTTATTTCAATATCTTTCTATTCTTTCTTATGATTGTTATAGTTTACTTCATTATTGTGTATATGTATTTTATATATATATATATATATATATATATATATATATATATATATTCATCTTATCTCAATATCTTTCTAAGGGAACATTGGTAATAGGGACTCTGCCAAGATTTGGGTTGGTCCAACAAGTCATGGGATCGACCCCCATCCTTTATAACCTCATTTACTTATCTCTTTTTCTTCTTTATTATCATTATACTTTATTTTTCTTATTTATATTTTAAACAATAATTTTTTTTGCTATTTTGTTTACTTATTATTCTATATAACTTTTTTCATATTATATACATTATTCAGATCACTACCTTTACTATATTTATAACTTTGCAAAATTTATATACTTCTATTTTCTAAGACTAACATTCACTTATTTGATTCTTTATGACTCGTGTAGGTAAGCATACAGTTTACAGGTAGCCTGAACAGAGGGTGAGACAATTTGCAGGAATCCCCCACCCCTCTTATATATATATATATATATATAGACTCTCCCTATTCCTGGGTTCCTATGGGTAGTTCTTCATAGGTTTTAAGGTCTGTTAAATAAAGGGTTTCTAGGTTGTAGGTTAGGGGTTTGGGAGTATATTGTACAATTATGTGGGTGGTCAAGCCCAGGTTTCATTTTTGAAACTGGGCTCTAATACCATGTGTAAGGTCTTGTCCAACATAACCTAAAATTTAATAAATTAATTAATACATAACATTGATATTTATAACATCTTTTTCGGTTCTATATTCAACAAGCAATCAAACTAATAGTTCATGATTCAACAAATTATAATTGAGCAACATGGTATACAAATCATATAAAAAAACATACACAGCATAGTAAAATAGTGAACCATCATAACGGTAATGACATAATTACCTCTCAGTGATGTTGCTTCCCCAACTCTGTCTATCCTCGCTGCTCTGTCCAAACCCTACCCAAAATCGAATCTTTCCTCCCTACCAGCTAGGAACAGAGCCTATCCGGCTCCCTAGCTCCAGGATTTCATAAGGATTCTTGGCCCCCGAGCCCAAAACTCCCAGCAACTGATGCTCCCCTATAAAAGTCCAACAACTTCCTCAAGCCAAAACTAGAAAATATAGTTTTCCAATCTCTCCCCTAGAAAAATGCTCCAATACAATCTCTTTCTCTCTCAAAAATTCTCCTTGACCCTAAAATCAAAAGTCCCCCTCTCAAATGTCTTTGCCCCCTCATATCCCCCCGTCCATTTACCGCCTCTCCATTTAATGCCAACCACCTTATCCCTCCATTCAATGCCAACCATCCCTCAATATGTTAAGTTTTCTTTAAATAAATTAAAATTTATTAAACTTTAATTCGTTACCCAAACATTAAATGTGTTAATTAATTAATTAATTAGTTAATTAATATACATTAAACAATAATTAATTAATTAATTAATATTATTAATAAATAATCATTATTTAACTAATATACATTAGGACAATTAATTAAACTTAATAACCCTTTAACAATTATTTAACTAGGGTTGTTACATCTAGATCGAGTCACGAAGTGGACTGTATATGGTTGGGGCATTTCTATTTATGCATATGTGAAATGCAGGTTGACGATGGTTTTTGTATTTCTATTATGATGTTGTTTATGGATCGTTGATGGTGTTTCATTGATGGATGCAGGCTGACAATTTCTTTCTAATCAGACTCACATAAGGAGTAAAGGGGCCGTGCACATCAACCATATATTGAGGGAGAGGTGTGGTAGTAGCCCTGCCACAACCTATTAGCACTCTCATCATGGCTCAAATTGTAGGTTAATGATTATCTAGTTTGAGAGATCCACGATGTCGTGAGGGCATACTGAGACATTCGCTCACAAAGATTCTAAAGGAAGTGCAATAAGGCAAGGTCATTATTCCTTAGAGTCCCTTAGTCTCTCACAAGGTCACTTGATGGGGTATTGACTCCAAGGGTTGGAAAACTAAAAAAACTAGTCAAAGGCGAGTGGAACCCTTAGAGTATGCAGTGTGTCTTGAAGGGCACATCACGATTTTTAAAATAGGTGAGTCAATGAACCTAGGTTCCTAGAAAACAATGTTTTTTTTTTAAATGTAGGACTTAAAATAATTATTAAATGGGTAATTTTTATTAGTTATAAGATCTCATTAAAAATTCTAATCCTAGTTTATGCATATGTGACATGCAGGTTGATGATGGTTTTGATATTTCTATTATGATGTTGTTTATGGATCGTTGATGGTGTTTCAATGATGGATGCATGCTGGCGATTTCTTTCTAATCAGACTCACATAAGGATTAAAGGGGCCATGCACATGAATCAAATATTGAGGGAGAGGTTTGGTAGCAGCCCTGCCACAACCTACTAACACTCTCGTCATGGCTCAAATTGTAGGTTAACGATTACCTAGTTCGAGCGATCCACGATGCCGTGAGGGAAAACTGAGACAGTCGCTCATGAAGATTCTAAGGGGAGCACAATAAGGCAAGGTACTTATTCCTTAGAGGCCCTTAGTCTCTCACAAGGTTGCTTGATGGGGTATTAACCCCAAGGGTTGGAAAAGTACAAAAACCAGTCAAAGGCGAGTGGGACCCTTAGAGTATGCCATCCGTCTTGAAGGGCACACCATGATTTTTAAAATAGGTGAGTCAATGAACCTGGGTTCCTAGAAAACAATTTTTTTTTTTAAATGTCTGACTTAAAATAATTATTAAATGGGTAATTTTTATTAGTTATAAAATCTCCTTAAAAATTCTAAGCCTAGTTTAAAAATTTTAGCCTAAGCGTAAAGTGGGTAAGAAGACTAAAACTAAATTACAAATTTAATAAATGGCGGGGGATGAATAAAAATCAAGTTAGGAAATGAAATTTAAAAAAAAATTATATATAAAGATTTAATTGTGTAATTGTGTGCAAAAGAATGCCAAATTGGAAACTAAGAAAAGAAAGGAAATAAATGTAAAAAGAATGTGGAAGCATAGAAAGGTATCTAGTCTAGTCTATAACTACAAAACTTTCCTAAATTAAACACCACTAAGTTTTAGAAAGGCATCAATCATTAAAAAGGAAATAGAGGGAATAAAGGGACATGTAGGAGTGAATTTAGGAGCGCTTTTAGGATGGGTGAGGGAAATTGACAATTAATTTAATTAAATTATGGATTTATTAGTGCAACTATGGGAGAAAGTGACAAGTGTATGGGGGAAATAATCCTAATTAAATTATTTAAAAAAATGAATTAAATGTGCATGGAAAGTTGTCACTAAGAAAAATTCTATAAAGGAAATGGATGAAAGGAGGAATGGATCTTGACTGGCATGAGTAAAGTTATGTTGCCAGAATTTCTTTGTCTGGTTTTACTTGTGAGAGTTGGGATACCCATCTTGAGAGGGAGTGGTAGATTTACCTTGCGAGGCAAGATGGGAGCTAGATTTTTCTTTGGTTTTGTGTGTGTGGACCCTTTATGGCAAGAGGGCTAAAGGGGAAGAAGACTACCCCTAGTGTATGTTGGGAGGTACCGATGAGGTCTCAATGATTAGAAAGAGGGAGCAAGGAGGAATAGCCAGCTACCAAAGAACATTAACAATCCATTCACCGGTTACAATACTTATGTTTTAAAATTGCATTTGTAATTAGTTAATTTTTTGTCTATGGATTTAGATATTGATGAATATTGTAAAGTATTTATGGAACAAAAGTTGGTCAATTTAATGGACATCTTCATCTAATAATGAATATAAGTGTGTATAAATTTTGCAAGTATGAATCGTATGTGTTGATTAATAGGACCAAGTTACAACCCATATTTTTTTATGAGTTTTTACTTATTTCTAAGCTTCTTAAACAAACATAAAACCCAACAAAAAAACCCTTTAACACAACATTTTATATGAAGTAGTTCATCCCTCACTTGAGATTTACATCCCAGTCTAGTTTCCCTTGGATATTTTCAATTAACACTCAAATTGTCAAAATAGGTTCTTTAAAAGGCTCAAAATTCCTTTTTGATGGCTCCATTGGCTCCAAATTGCCCAAAAAACCCTAGTTGGGCTCTTCCTACACCTGGTTGGGCCAAAAACTGAGAAGGAGCCACTCCCTGAAAATTTTTCCCAGATTCCTTATTTTCTTTATTTGCTAAAATGCACACGTGTGTGAATAACTAGGCTCACGAGAATTTCTCGTGCCAAAACCTAGCTCCTGTAGCATCCCAAGCATATGGGAAAATTTGTCGCACCAATAGTGCGCTAGCCCCTACCCTGTGGAAGTCCTGGTCGCATGGGATCCATGAGACCAAGTTCTAGTTCTAGTCTGAACCCAATGCGCTTAAGGTTAGAGCATGGTCATGTGTATGGATGTGACTTGGGGAAAGGGATAAGCCCCGACCCCTTCCTCCCCAAGGATGAACCTTGGTGCAAATTCATATATTAATTAACATGTAATATTGTAATAACTAACCTACAGGCGGGTTGGTATCCCAGCCCGTGCCAAGTCTATACCACGCCTAGAGGTCGTGGGTTTGACTCCAGTGGAATCGATTTTTTTTTACAATTGCAACCAATCATAGGGTGCCACGTGTCCCCCTTACAATCGCCCATTCCCTGACACATTTCAGCATGGTGTTGGTCCACAAACCTCTTCCACATCATTTGTTGCACAGTAAGCACCTGCACAATCAACCACTGTAGATTCACCATTCCGTTCATCCTGCAACGTCGGTAGTACGACCCTTCCATGTAGGAAGTACGACCCTGCCACCTGTCAGTATTGCCTGACATGTCAGTAGTAGGACCCTTCCATGTGTCAGTACGACCTGACACTTCAACACCTCTACCCAGTTAGCAATCCATGTACCCTGCCACATTATCTCTATAGTGCCACATGTCATTATTCTTCCACGTCAACACCTTTGCCCAATCAAAAACCCATGTCACCCTCCCACATGGAAGCACCGTGCCACATTATCAGTATAGTGCTATGTGTCAATACGATCATCCTGCCATGTGTCCATATGGTCTGTACGGACTGCACAACCAACATTTTTGCATGTTTGGGAAACAAATAGAATGTGATATCTCTTGTCTAGGACTTCTGTTTGAACCCATTCAAGTTGCGTTGGGATCGTGGGGATGATGCCTACACACGAGTTCATTTTGAGGTGATTATGATAACTTTGATTTTTGAGCTTATTTTGATCCCCTGGACTAGGTTAAGGAACCTTTGACCCTCTTCCATCCCTTAGACCTTATGCGCAAGCTCTTGAATTATTAATATATGCTATTATATTATTTGTGTTAGTTTTTCCTTTAAATGGCTAGAAAATGATAAAGTGGAATTGATATTGTATTGATCTTCTTTGGGGATCTTAATGAAATTGTACATCCACTTCTCCTTATACACTCGTAGAAGATATCCTTATTATGAAAATGAATAATTAAACTACTCGAGTTAGATTTGCTTATTCAGTTGATTCATTATTTAGTATGTGGTACCCTCTTACTCATGCACTTCCTTTATCACTGAATATTTTAAGTGTGATGGAATAATATGTTGTACCTAGAAAATTGATTATTAGGTGAGATTGATGATCTAGTTAATTGTGATTTATGTTGGAATGCTTCATGGTGGAATTTGTGGCAATGATAACGGTGTATGTTTGTAGTAAATTGTCGCACCTTCAATAAATATATGTATGTTTTTTCACCTTGAAAATAAATAAATTTGATTACCTTACACCTTAACTTATGTCGTTGTGTGATTGAGTTAGTTATTAAATCCTCTTGCGCCTTGGACTTTTTGTGATGTGTGAATGGTTATTAGAAAAATATTGCGTCATTGATTATCATTGATGTTGTTGATTTAGGATAGTTAGTTTGGACTTGATTGTTTTAGTGGGATGTAGACACCTCCTTGTTCCTCATAATAGTCGCCAACCCTGATACCTTAAATGGTTAAAATAAATTGGAACCTAGGCTTGATCATTACTTATTTTCCTATAGGTCCTAACCTTGCAGGGTAGGTTGATCTTGATTCCAGTTGATCGTGATGAGTTGATATTGCGTTGCCACTCCTGATGCTTATTGATTATGTGTCATTATTCAAATATGATGATGTGTTGATCATATTTCATTACTAAATATGTTGATGTGTCGGTTGTGACGTTATTTGATTATGACGATGAGACGCTTTTAATTCCTTTAATTATGATGTCATTGATTTGTGTTGCTATGATTTATATCGTTGACATTAAAATCCTAATGAAAAAAAAAAATCCTTCTATGCTTCACTTTCTTAGTCGTAACGGAGGGGTCATTACAGTCAATGAGACTACATTTTATTTATTTCATGACAAAACTAATGGTACAATGATAAAGTGAAACACATGTCTAGATTATGATGTCATTGATTTGTGTTGCTATGATTTATGTCGTTCACGTTAAAATCCTAATGAAAAAAAAAAATCCTTCTATGCTTCGCTTTCTTAGTCGTAATGGAGGGGTCATTACAGTCAAGGAGACTACATTTTATTTATTTCATGACCAAACTAATGGTACAGTGATAAAGTGTAACACATGTCTAGAAGTAGAATTTAGATCATCATTGTCACCTACCCAGTCGAAGTCGGTGAAGCTTACAAGAGAATATACACTTTGAAAATACTTGATACTCAACTGAGTGGTACCTTTATATAGTGAACAATCATTTTGAATTCTTTCCAATGTCTTTATCTGGCACCTTGTATAAACTAAGAAACTACACTAACAACTAAAGAAATGTTAGCTCAAATGTGTGTGATACAAATAAGACTTCCAATTAGTTGTCAATGGAGTGTACCATAAAATTTAAGAGTTTGAAAGGTTTTGATTAGCTTAGCACCATATTGAAAATGAGTAGTATAGATCTTGCAATATGCCATCCTAAAACGTGTCAAAATATCCAATACATATTATATTAATAAATGAAAAAACCATCACATACAGGTAATACTTGAAGACCAAAAAAATTATTTAGAATACCAAGATATGTCGTATCAAGTGAGTTAGCAAGTTGTTTCTTCAATCTGTTAGCGTCAGAAGTCACTGCTGGATTGCTAGCAGAAGCAGAGCCCAACGCCCATCAGTTTTATGTCACGATTTGTTTAATGGGGTGATAGAATGGATAATGACTCAATATGATATATCTTTAACTCAAGAAACTGGGCCTGGCATGTAGAAATCAAGGGAGGTCTTGATCCAACTTCCGTCAGTAAATGATTAAAGGTGGTAGATGAAAGACTTGTGAGAGGGTGAGTGAAACTGCCTTGGGCGACAGGCCTTCGAAATATTGAGGATGAAAAACTCAGAAGCCATGATCCTCTTGGTCTAGAGCTTCAAGGAGCTGAGGGGTGACTTGACTGAATCCTTCAATTCCAAGTCATTCATCACTAAGAAAATCACAGGAACTGATTAGAAACCATGTAACTATTACAGTGATCCAACCTACATCATCCTATAACAACTACAACTCGACTGGATCCTCCAGTTCCGAGCTGTTCTAACACAGTATACAAAGAGATGGAAAAGAAACTGACATCCATAAAGTAAGAAATCTCAAATGCCTTCTATATTAACCAGAGCGACCAATGCTTCATCAAAACTTTACAATCAGGAGCTTTGCTCAACCATCGATGATTTAAAGAATACAAAGACTGAGACTATATACTCAGAAAATTAACCTAACAACGATGTGCTTAGTCATCCGAGGCTTGGTGTCCTTTCAGCCGAATTCAGACAGATATCCTTCGTCAGACGCCATCTTAACTGTGCATGGCTCCTATGAGGGGATTAGCTGAGCCATTAAGAGCCAAGTTAGCGTGTGCAGACCTCCTCTGGCTAATCGAGGACTGGTCATGGCCTCTTTGGAAAAAATGGTACACAGGACCCCCTCGCGCAGACCGTTGGCCAGGCCCTCCATACCTCACACTTAAAGAATGAGGAGAGGTTTCAACGACCCCTTCTTGCCTTCATTTACTCCAAGCGAAGACCAGGATTGAGGTCGGGTCTGATGGCAACTAGAGGTCATGACGGACCTCTCTGTGATTGAAACCCGACACCTTTGGCCCCTTTTGCGCAGCTCTTTTCTTTCCCAAGTGACCACGGGCTATGACCCTGTGCTTATTCCCAAGGCACTTTCGACGTTCGCAAATGGGAAGGAGCTAATCCTTGTTTCTTGAAATCGTGATGAGTGAAATGATGAGACGACTGAATCTAACGCCACGTGTCCCTCTAGATCTGACGATTCTGAACTCTCCCGATGATGTCGTGGGCCCAGGTCCTGGACGCTCTCATCAATTCACACATTCGGGATATGAGGGAGCTGCTCCTTGATATTGTGGGCCCGCCTTTGGGTGCTTTCGACACTTCGCGGTTCGGGGTTTCGAGATGTACAACGACATAAAACCTTCACCCTTTGAATTCACGACTGCCAAAAAGCCTACGCGACTAGGTCTCGTGCCACGCGTCCTTTGGATCGACGACTGCTACTCTTTCCTGCATACAATATGGGCGTGATCTATTTGCGCTAATTTCGGCGCAACTCTGCTATCTGTGATTTCCTGACGGCCGCCGATCTGCTCCAATGGATGAATCTGGACCATCGTCAATATAATTTCGCTCGCTTACTGGCTTGGAAGCTTGAAACGAGATTTTTCTGTGCTGCGCTCGGGCGCTTCTCCTGCGACTTGCAGATTTGAATACTCTTTTGCCCCGGACAAGAAATGTTACTAAAATTAGGCTCCATGGGGGATAGAGTCACCCCTATGATGCTCTAAGGACTCATTTTGCAGTTTTAGTGCCTTACTGTTGGGCTATGGAGTCAGGCTCAAAACATCCTACTGCTGAAAATATAGGCCGAAAAATAAAAGCAACAAAATAAAGATACATGCTCAAAGGAGCTTATTTATATACAATCCTAAACTAATAAAACACTTTACATGGGGCTAGGTGAAAGCAGATTTCCACCATATCCATTCAAGCGGCTTCCTGGATAGAATCTCCTTCCTTCTATCAATGATCATCAGCAAATGGTGTAACCATGACAGCAGAACGGTTACACTCTTCGAATCCTCCTTACAGGCTAGAGTTGAGATGAAATAGGGCGGCTCCAAGGCATAGGGGAAATGACACTCCATGTACTTGCTGACAGGGTCATAGAATGAGTGGAAAATCCCGGAAAACTAGCGACAAACAACCGCTTGTGCTACACAGTTGTCCACATGCGGCTGAATATCTCTGATAAGCACAGGTAGGAGGACAACTGACGCAGGCTCACTGATCTCAGGCGGTGGTTGTTCGTTGATTGGCTTTGGATAGAACATGAAATGCATGCTCAGTTGTTCCTCTGGTTCCTCCTGTTTTCCGTGCACTCCCCCATCTTGTAAAAAGGGAACGGTCTCCCGATCCTTCTCTTCAATCCCAAATGTAAATACATCATGGGAAATCTCATGAAGGAAGAAAGAACGATCCTCTTCCACAATGGATTCCTTGTTTAAATATGAGACAACAGGCTCATTGGGGGCAAATGCTAATGCATCCAAAAAAATTTCAATAATCTCTTCAAAAGAGTTGCTTAGATCATCTGCCTCGAAGACTGGAAAATCCTTTTTGTTGCCTTCAGATTCCAATTTTGCACACTAGGGAGTGGGGAATATCGCATGCACCACTAGTTCACTCAGAGAGACATCCTCTTCCCTGGGAACTTCATCACTCTCATAACCCCCCCCTGTTGAATATGAATGGGGAGGAGAAAGGGTGGAGCTCTGACCCAGGTCATCAGGATCATCCTCATAGCCTACGTCTGAAACAACTTCATCCGGTATAGAGTTGTGGTATCCCTCACTACAGTTATGACAAAATAACACAGAGGGATAAAACTCTTGGTAATAGGAGATGAAAGCTGCATGAAACTCCGAAAGTGAAGAAATGCTAGGAGGGGGTAAAGAATGATACCATTTATGTGCATCCCTTGCTAACAAGAACATGAACATTTTCAATAATACATCCTCATGATGTATCTCCCACTAATGCATGAGTTCATGAAACTCATTGAGGTACTGAGAAGGGTTGTCATCTTCACGCTTTCCAAATATGGGTAAATAATTTCCCCATTCATTCGGAGAGGGGATAACATTAGGAAAACCAGGAATAGCAAAAAAATTAAAAGGAGCAAACCTAAGAGCAAGTATTTTCTCCATATCGAACCAGTGGAGTCGCCAATCGATCCTTGAATCATGGAGTCGCCAGGTGAAAGATGCGCAGCTTCGAATTTGTTTGGTCCTTGTTCACCATCAAAGGCCAAATCCTAACGTTGTTGTTACCCTAGGAAGCTTCTCAGGCTGAGAAAGCAGTTGCTAAAACCTTCTCGAGAAAGCTCCTTAGGGTCAGCTTTCAGGTGTGCTAACAGTAGCCATAGCTAAAATAGTGATGTGGAAACCTTAGAGTCGCCATAGTGGAGTCGCCAGGTGCACAGTAGAAATATTGAAGGGCTCTGATGTCTGATGCACCTTCAGAATCAGAGTCTCAATGTTGTTCTGCCCAGGGAAAATCTTCAACTTCGTCCCTAGCAACGACGCCAGAAATGTTAGCGTCAAAAGTCACTCCTGGATTACTAGCAGGAGCAGAGCCCAACGCCTATCATTTTTATGTCACGATTTGTTTAATGGGGTGATCGAATGGATAATGACTCAAGATGATATAGCTTTAACTTAGGAAACTGGGCCTGGCATGAAGAAAGCAAGGGAGGTCTTGATCCAACTTCCGTCAGTAAATGATTAAAGGTGGTAGATGGAAGACTTGTGAGAGGGTGAGTGAGACTGCCTCGGGCAATAGGCCTTCAGAATCTTGAGTATTAAAAAATCAGAATCCAAGATCCTCTTGGTATAGAGCTTCAAGGAGCTGAGGGGTGACTTGACTGAATCCTTCAATTCCAAGTCGTTCAGCGCTAAGAAAATCACAGGAACCGATTAGAATCCATGTAACTGTTATAGTGATCCAAACTACATCATCCTATAACAACTAAAACTCGACTGGATCCTCCAATTTTGAGTTGTTCTAACACAGTATACAAAGAGATGGAAAAGAAACTGACATCCATAAAGTAAGAAATCTCAAATGCCTTATATATTAACCACAACAACCAACGCTTCATCAAAAATTTATAATCGGTAGCTTTTCTCAACCATAGATCCTTTACAGAATACAAAGACTCAAACTATATACTCATAAAATTCGCCTAACATCGGCGTGCTCAGTCATCCGAGGCTTGGTGTCCTTTCAGACAAATTCGGATAGATATCCTTCGTCAGACGCCATCTTAACTGCTCATGGATCCTGTGAGGGGAGTAGCTGAGCCATTAAGAGACATGTTAGCATGTGTAGACCTCCTCTGGCTAATCGAGGACTGGGCATGGCCTCTTTGGAAAAAATGGTACACGGGACCCCCTCGAGCATACCACTAGCCAGGCCCTCCATACCCCACACTTAAATAATGAGGAGAGGTTTCAACCACCCCTTCTTGCCTTCATTTACTCCAAGCAAATACCAGGATCAAGGTTGGGTCTGATGGCAACTGGTGGTCGTGAAGGGCCTCTCTGTGACTGAAACTCGACGCCTTTGGCCCCTTTTGCGCAAATCTTTTCTTTCCCAAGTGACCATGGGCTATGACCCTGTGCTTATTCCCAATCCACTTTCGACGTTCGCGAATGGGAAGGAGCTAATCCGTGTTTCTTGAAATCACGATGAGAGAAATGTTGAGACGGCTTAATATGACACCACGCATCCCTTTAGATCTGACGGTTATGAACTCTCCCGATGATGCCGTGGGCCCGGGTCCTAGACGTTCTCATCACTTCGCACATCGGGGATATGAGGGAGCTGCTCCTTGATATTGTGGGCCCACCTTTGGGCACTTTCGACACTTCGGGGTTCGGGGTTTCATGATGTAAAATGACATAAAACCTTCACCCTTTGAATTCGTGACTGCCGAAAAGCCGACGCGACTAGGTCTCACGCCACACATCCTTTTGATGGACGGCTGCTACTCTTCCCTGCATACAATATGGGCGAGATCTATTTGTGCTAATTTCGATGCAACTCTGTTATCCGCGATTTTCCGCCAGCCGCTGATCTGCTCCTATGGATGAATCTGGACCGTCGTCAATATAATTTCTCTTGATTACTGGCTTGGAAGCTTGAAACGAGATTTTTCCATGTTGTGCTTGGGCGCTTCTCCTGCGACTTGCAGATTTGAAAACTCTTGTGCCCTGGACAAGAAATGTTACTAACACAATCTAGAAATGAGATCAATGTTATTTCTATTTATGACAAGGTCATCAACATATACAACAATAATCAAGTTGTTTCCATCAATATGGAGTACATATAAACTCTAATCATATTCACAATGTTTGAAACCAAGTCGAAGAAAGAAATTGTCAATATTATCATACCAACCTCATGGAGCTTTCTTTAAACCATAAATGGGCTTCTGAATTTGACAAACTAGAAGGTTTTTCCATGAAATGTTTTTTAGATAGGTCACCATGAAGAAATGCACTCTTCATATCCATCTGGTGGATATGTCATCCAAATCAAGTAGTAAGGAAAATAATTAGTCAAACATATTTCATCTTTGCAACAGGGGACAATGTCTTAGTGCATTCGATGCCTTCTTGTTCAGAAAATCCCTTCACAACAAAGGGGGTTTTATGATGCTCAATAATTCCTTCAGAGTTAAACTTGGCCTTGTAGACCCATATACACTTCATAATTTTCTTCCCTTGAGGCCGAGGAACTAAATTAAAAGTGTGATTATTAAATAAAGAATCCATTTCTACCTTCATATCTTTAACGACCCCTCTGCTACGATGATGAACAACGATGTACAAAAGGTAAATATTTTTTTTAAAGCATTAGGGAATTAACGTCAACACATAATTCATAGAAATGGATAATCTAAACAACATCATAATTAGAATCCTACAACCGACACAAAATCATAATCAATAATGATGCAACCAACACATCATGACCGATTGAAGAAAAATACAAATAAATATTCATCCAGGTCACTGCACATTAAAATAACTACCCACCCAACCTACCTTGCAAGGTTAGGACCTCCAATACACATAATAATTTCTCAAACCCATGATTCATCCAATTGATTTTGACCACTTAAGGTCTCAGGCCTGGCGACTGTTCTGAGGAACAAGGAGGTGTCTACATCCCACTAACACAATCAAGTCAAAAGACCAACTAGCTCAATCAATCAACATCATTATTTTTCATGGCGCAAGAGAATTTAAATACTCAAACATTCATACATCGATATCATCCATGACACATGGAAAATCTACTTTATTTTGCATGGCACAAGAGAATATAATTAATAAATCAATCATATGTCAACATTAATATTAAGGGGCAAGTGTAATCAAATTTATTTTATAAGGCAGAATAGATTATAAGGGCTTAGTAAATCATATAACAACATAGGTTAAGGAGCAAGTGTAATCAACTTTATTTTATTTTCATGGCACAAAAGAAAACATATATTTAATTTCAAGACGCGTGATTAATCAATTACTAAATTAAACAATAAAGCAACATTATTTTCAAGGTGGGCATGTGATTTGATCACTTAATTAAACATAAATCAGCATTCCTTCTAGGGCGAGCGACTAATGAAATTTGAAAGGTGACTAGTATCTGTTGTTGTTCATGGAAGCATTCAAGGGATTGAAGAAATGAAAATTTCTAAAATCCTGAACTAAACATCGTCAGAAAACACTGCACATATTAAGGAGGATAGAGGGATACAACTCACTGAACAATAGATCATTGAGATATAGGTTTGTTCATAAGTAATTAAAATGTATGGTCTTGATCATGTAGTAAAAACAATGTGTAAGTTATTGTATTTATGTATTTTAAAATATTGAAAAGGTCAATAATATCTTGGTGCTTGATTTTTCTAATTTCCAAATCATTATGAACTTTTGTTGGAATTTACTTGAAGAAATATTCTTATTAGCATGGAAATTGATTATACTTTCTTATGGGAAAATATATTCTCTTTTTTTAAGGTTTTATTCTTTCATATAATTTAGCTAAAATGATTACAATTTACTCTAAGACTCTGAAGTATATTACCTCTTCCTCAAAGTTAAATAGAATATATCTAAATACATATTAACTTTTCACAAATTCTCTATACATAAGTATAATTATGTACAATTATAGTATCACTCTTTTAAGTATAATTATAATTATACATTAAGAATTCACAATTATTTAAATAAATAAATTTGAATGAATAATAATGACAAATTCTACTATAGCATTTATTGAGTAAAATCTACAAATGGAAATTATATATAATTATACATCAAGAAGATACTATTAATTAAATATATACATCTAACAAATAATAATATAATCTATAATATCCATCTAAGGAAACACTTGAATAAGTATATGATCAAAAAGTAATAAAGGCAAAACTCTGCTATAACATTGATCTACTTTATTCCCAGTTAAGCATTCTAAAGAATTGTTTTTTCCCAATGGGTATTGAGAGAACTTTTGCATAAAAAAGGGGTATAGGTTAAAGGAATTATCACCATGAGAATCACGTGCAGGGCTAAATGGATGCATACAAAAAATAGTGTAGAGGATTGACAAAAAAATTTGAGCTATCAAAAAGAAACGTAGGGAAGAACTCCCAATCAAACGCAGAGAAAAGGAAATGAAAGCAAGGTTTATAACTCTCAACCATTAAGATGGAATAAAAAAAGGATTTAGTAACAAATTTGTTGAGATAAAGAAATGAAACGCATGGCATCAATAGGTATGAAAAAGCAAGGGAAGACACAGTAACCATGATCTAGTTTAGAGAAACGTAGAGATAAAGTTTGAAACTCATTCCTGTATAAGAAAGGGATTTAAGCACCAAGAGGTTAATACCCAACAACATATCTTTATCCCAGTTTAGAGAGTCCAAGAAGTTGAACAGATATATCACCGCAATAGTGTTTTTAAACAAGTGATTCAATGAACCGACCACGAGATAAAATTTGTAAAAGAGTTATCCGTAAATTATCTAAGGAATACTTTTTTCCTCACCACCATTTCCTAGGCATTCAAGGGAAATCACCCATCCAAGAAATCAAACGAACATAGGTAACGTTTTAAGTAATGATTTGTCAATGAACTATACCTATGTATATACACAGAAGTAACATTGTTCCAGCATCCAATCGCTACTTCCAGTGAGAAAACAAAGGAAGGGGTTGCAGGGTTTCAAAGTCCTCCAAAGGGTTTTTTTTTTCTACTGTAATGGCCCATGGTTTACAGGTGACGGGCATCGATTCAATCATAGGAAAAGGTCATTATCAATACCAATCGATGATGAGACAGTGCATGAATGGATCAAGGAATTTACGTTGAGTTATAAATCACAGAGGATACCCATTGAAATGAGTTGGGTGAATGTGAAAATGCTGGGAAAAAGTGTAAGAAAAACACAGAGATAACTTGAAAAAATGTTGAGACATATATGGGATAAAATGTAGAAATATACTCGATAAAATGAAGGGGTTTGAAGGTAAAATCACAAGCATATAAAAATAAATCTCATACAAACTAAACCTCAACATATATAAGCCAATTTACAAACACAGAGATCACTCCCCTGATCTATACATCAAACATTTACTTCAATATGAAACTGAAGATATCAGGGTTATAATTACAAAATCATTATATTACCAAGAACACGTGAGTTCTAAAAACATTCAGAATATAGGCTCCATTAACATCAATATTCAAAATCCAAAAGAGTGTTGTGATTCTCCATCAAGACATAAATAACTAAATATACATTACTGTGACCAGAAAATAGTGGTAGTAGAGTTTCTTGTTTGATTGGAAACTATGGCGTGTCCTTTCCAAGATTGTACAACATCAATCCTCCTTCTCCTACTTTATAATTGTTGAGACTTCACCGATACCTCCAAGATGTTCTAGGGGTACTCTTCTTCCCACTTATCCCCTCAAGCTGCAAAGGGGCCATGCACACACATGACTATAAATCCTCTAGCTCCCATCTCGCCTCGCAAGGTAGAGCCACCACTCTCTCTCAAGATGGCTATCCCAACTCTCACAAGTAAAACCTGTCCAAATTTCTGCAGCATAACATTACTCATAACCATTTTGATCCATCTCTCCTATGAACCATGTGTTTTATAGAATTTCCTTAGTGACGCCTTGTCATTTGCACATTTAAATATCTTTTTTAAATAATTAATTAGGAATTATTCCCCCCATACACTTGTCATCCTTTCCCTTAGTTTCACAAGTAGAAACACAATTTATTTTAATTAAAAGTCAAATTCCCTCACCCATCCTAAAAGCGCTCCTAAAATCACTCTTAGTTGTCCCTTTATTCCTTTGATTACCAATTAATGATTGACGTCTTTATAAAACTGAGTTGAGTTAAAATAGCAATGTTCTCTAGTTAGACTAGTGTTAACTAGACTCTAGATACCTTTCTATGCTCACACATTCTTTTATGCTTTATTCCTTTCTTATTTTAAATTCTAATTTGGTATTTTTTGCACACATGTGTATTGTATTAATTCTTCAGATTTATTTCATCTCTTTTAATATTTGAAATTGATTTACCATTTTTCTTATTTTATCTAATTTGTAATTTAGTTTTAGTAATCTCACCAAGATTTAGGCTCAGGATTAAATTCAAATAGGCTTAGACTTTCATTTGGGGGTATAAAATTAATAATTCCAATCCTTAATTAATTAATTAAATCCAACAATGTTTAAATATTTTACAAGATGTAAAAATTCACTCAAGGTTTTCTAGGCCACCTAGGTTCATTGGATCAAATTTTATTATGCAAGTATCCCTTCAAGATGCACTATGTGCTCCAAGGGTGTCACTCGCCTTTCATTCAAATTTTAATTACGCAATGTTGCCTTCAAGATGCACTTCGTGCTCCAAGGGTTCCACTCCCCTTTGACTAGTTTTGGTAGTTGTCCAACCCTTAGAATCAATACTCCGTTCAGGTGACCTTGTGAGATACTAAGGGATTATAAGGAATAAGGACCCTACCTTATTGTGTTTCCCTTATAATATTTGTGAGAGATTGTCTCAGTATACCCTCACGACATCGTGGATCTCTCGGACTAGGTAATCATTCACCTACAATTTGAGCCATGACGGGAGTGCTAGTAGGATGTGTCAGGGATGCTTCCACAAATCTCCCTCAATATATGGTTTATGTGCGTGGCCCCTTTATTCCTTATGTGAGTCATATTAGCAATAAATCGTTATCCTCCATCCATCAACGAAACAATGCCAATGATCCATAAACAAGATCATAATATACTCAATCATATGTCACATATGCATAAACAAAATACTCGAACCAATACAATCCACTCCCTGACTCAATCTGGAGTCCAAGGAGGTCCATTAATGCCATCGACATCCTCAATCTTTCAAGTGCCCTGCACACTCAGGGGAAACTCGACAATATAATATGTCCATACATAGATATCAAATAGCATAAGATCATAATCCATCATCATCATCATAAGAATACATAAGAGAAACATACAACCATATATTAAAATTGGATCACTTGCACGCAAGTGTCCTCAAAGAATAAGTCAATAACATGTGTTTGCAAAAGCGAGATGTTACAATAGCCTACTCTTTTTCAAGTTTCCCTTATGCATCTGAGTAAGAAAGAAGATCAGAGGTTTCAATAACACAAGTCATCAAGGAAATTTTAGCATGATTATTCTAACTATGAGTTCGTCCACTTGAAGAAACATCACCAACATTAGAACCAACAACTTCAAGTCTCTTGGCATCCCATATGGGTATATAAGAAAAGGGTGAGATAATTTCCACTGTAGAGGGTCGATTAGAAGTCATAATATTTTTATTCAAAGGATATGGAGGACCAGTAGAAATATAAATCAACTAACTAGTCGACTCTAGAGTCAATGGCCCAGTATAAACAAGAACATAGTTTGAATGTTCAGTCGAAGGAATGAAAAGGGGGACATCAAAAAATGAGTTGGGAACAACATCAAAATGATCATTAAGTATCAATCTATATGATTCATTCAATAAATTGATACGCAAATAATTATCATCAAACTAGACATTTACTTTGATAATGATTTGTCATTTAGAGGGTCAAATAGTCAATAGGATTTAGACCCTCAAGAGTATCTCATCATGATGCAATAATGACTCTATGCATCCAATTTAATTCTGCAATCATCAGAAATATGAGCCTAGACAACAAATCCAAACACATGGGGGTTCTTTACTAAAGGACTCCTTCCACACCATTGTTTGATTGGAGTCATCGAAGGAACAACTCGAGTCAAGATAAGATTGAGAAAATAGTTCACACAATAAAAATATTCAGCCCAAAAGGGAGGAGGCAAGTCTTTGTCCTGCAAAATACATCTAGACATTTAAACTATTGTTTGATCCTTGTTGATTAAGGTTGGTTTTCATTGATGTCAACCCATGAAGAAAGCCCTGTAGAACAAAGGTTGGGTAATGGACCCAAGATTTTTTGATGTAAATATGACTCTCTATTTTATTGTCATGGTTGATAATAAGTAGAAATGGATGAACTCCAAAGTTGTCCCCTTATGGTGAAATTCCTCACGGGAAGACGCTTTGTGGATTGAGTTATCCTAGAAGTATGGTTAGAGAACCCATGCTTATTTGTGGAATAATGAGATGAAGGTCAAATATTTTTTCATTGAAACTATCGTATATGGCTAGTTCTTGTCATTCCATTTCCGATGGTATGTGGAACGTCACATAACTCCTCATGGTTAGAGAGTTATGGCCATGAGAAGTTGGAGAACCTAGGTTTGGGTAATGGAACCAAGTTTGTTTGATCAATAATGGTATGAGTTTTGATATATTTTCAGGTAATACTATTCTATATGGATGGTATATGTCATTCCATTTCTGGTGGTATGTGGAATGTCACATAACTCCTCACGGTTTGAGAGTTATGGCCTTACGAAGTTGGAGGACCCTCTTATGTCATCTAAAAGCCCCAAAAGGTCAAAGTAGTCAAAGTGGTTTAAGAGATTTTAGAAGGTAAATAATAAAGTTAATTGATGAGTGTACTATAATTCAAAGTGAATACAAAATAAAATATTTAAATAATAAATTTAATGGATAAATTAGAAGTGGGTTAACCCTAAAATAAAGAAAGAGGGCAAAGTGACCTGGAAGATGTTTTTAAGGAAGCTACTTGGAGAGTATAAATAAGAGGAAAGGGTATCTAATTTTAGAAACACTTGAGAATATTCAATACCTATAGGTGTCTAAGGTAACCAAAGGATATCTAATCCAAATTTATGAGGGAAGGTGAAGAAAAGAAGGCCAGAATTCAAGGAAGGATAAATTCTTTTGATGATGCTTTCTAAGGTATGTTATTTATAGGTCATCTCACCATTTTCGCAATAATTTTTTTAATAGAATGATTCAGATGGTGAAATTTCTATTCCATTGAGGAAACATATACAAGTATCGTTGGTAAAAAAATTCATCTTGTGGGTCTTTATATTTTTGGAGTTACACTCCATGGAAAATAGGGTTTTGGCTAGTCCTTAAACTAGTCAAAAACAGGTGTTTCGGGTAAAAATGTCATAACTTATTCATAACAGATCCAAATTCAGTAAGTGATCCAGGGGATCAAATTTTGCTAAAAAATTCAAAGTGTTCGAAATCGCTTCAAATCAAATGAGAGAGTAGGCATCGTCATTACGAACCCAACGCAACTCGTTTGGGTTCAAACGGACGTCGGGAGCGAGAGATATCGCGTTCCGTTCAAATTTACAAATAGGCAAAAAAAGGGGTGCTGACTGTACAGTCTATACAGTCCATACGGATGCTGATGTGGTAGGCCGTACGACACGTGACAGGAAGCTATTGATATAGTTGGCATGTGACATGTCTTGTTGGCAACAAATGGGATGGCGACATGTGCCCAATCAATGGTCGCCACGTGTCACATGTTTATTGGATTAAAATCTTTGCACTTGGCAGGAGTCGACCCCGTGACCTCTGGGTAGGGTAAATCCTTGGGAAAGGCCGCCCAACCGGCACGCCCGCATGTGTTACTTAACATATGTATGTGTTGTAATATATTTGAATTTGCAAAAATGTGTATTGGGGCGTGAACTGGGTCAGGGCTAAGCCCCGACCCAACCGGCACGCCCAACCGGCACGCCCGCATGTGTTACTTAACATATGTATGTGTTGTAATATATTTGAATTTGCAAAAATGTGTATTGGGGCGTGAACTGGGTCAGGGCTAAGCCCCGACCCACGGTTGTATATATGTGTATTGCATACGACCGGTGCTACGGGCGGTTAAACCCACCGTAATATATATATATATATATATATATATGTTGTAACTATTTTGAAATGCGCGCGGTTTGACATATAACATGTGACCAATGTGTATGCGCGTGGTTTAATCCTATAGTTTTGTATACGGTTTGAACTTTAGCCTTGTTGTGTAGTGTGCATGGTCATGTGGTGACCATGTGCCCACGGGCCTAGGTAGTTAAAGGCCGATGTGTAACTGTTCGACAGTTTGTACCAGTTGTGCAGTTGTGCCCAGTGCTAATTTTTTACACTTAAAAATGTGTGTGGGCTAGGTTGAGCCAACAAGGGTGCGTTTTGTAGATGCAGAGACAACAAGTTTGAAGGGGGGACTTCCAGGAAGCCTATCTTCTTCAATTTTTGGCCAAACGAAGTGCCGAAAAAGACGAGCTAGGGGTTTTTGGACGTTTTGAAGCAATTGGAGCAGTCTATTTGGCATTTTGAGCATTGTAAAGCACATTTTTTTATCACTTTGAGAAAATAATACAAATGATCCATTGGAAGCTGGATCGGGAGATGTAGCCCAAGAGAGGGGTGAACTCGTTTATCATTTGTTGTGTTATGTGTTTTCTATTCACTGATTTCGCTACTATTTATATGCATCTTGAATGAGTAAATCCTATTAAAGTTGTGTTGCAAACTTGATCCATTTGCATTTTAACACATAAATTTTACATGCGAATAATTTCAAGAATACAAGTCTTCTTCATTTTTAGATCAGGTTGGTATCAGAGCATAGGTTTTTGAAGACTTGATTATTTGCAAGTGTTTTTTTTTATGATGCTCACAAGGTTGAAACTCACAAGAGGAGAAGGTCAACTTGTAGAGCCAATTTCTCATCCTTCAAGGAGGAAGCATATATCATCACCACAAGTTTCAAGGAGGCATTCACCAAGTATGGCTCATGAAGAGAGTCATGAACATGTTCCTGCAGAAGATGAAGATCTCAAAAAGGATGTCATGGAAATGAGAGAGATGATGAAGATCTTGATGGAAAGGAATACAAGGTTGCTAGGTGAAGGCTCCAATCCTTCAAAGCATAAGGGAGACAGTGGTGATAAAACTCCAAATGGAAATGGAGGGAATCATGCTTCTCCACCACCCTCTCCTCCATCTTCTTCTTCTTCTTCTTCTTCCACCAATTCAAGACCTCTTCTGAACTCTCCAAAGGGACATGTTAAAAATCCTTCACAAATTCCTTCGTTAAAGCTTGATATTAAATTTGAATTGCCAATATACAATGGAGAAGTAAATGCTGAAAAATTAGATAATTGGATTCGTCAGATTAAGGTGTATTGTAGGATACAAATAATTCAAGATGATGAAACTAAGATTCAGCTTGCTTCTTTAAGATTGGATAGTGCAACACTCATTTGGTGGGAATCCAAGACTCGGGAGGACGTGAAGAAACATGGTAAAATTTTAACCTCTTGGAATGATTTTATTGTTGCAATTAAAAGACAATTTTACCCATTGGCATATATGCAAAAGGCTACTATGGATTGGCAAAATTTTAGACAAGCTAAAGGATAGAATGTGCAAAGC
>ML784327.1:862457-880114 GCA_009831015.1 Picea engelmannii | reverse complement strand
CTGGATCTCAAGCAAACCTTATATCTGAAGACACTGTTAAGAAATTAAATTTGGAAACAATTCCACATCCTAAGCCATACCCTCTTGGTTGGATATGTGATAATGCTAAATTACAAGTAACAAGAAGGTGTAAACTTAGGTTTTCTATCACTGTACATTTCGTTGATGAGGTAGAGATTGATGTTATTCCTTTGGATATATGTGGTATTGTGTTGGGAATCCCATATTTATATGATAGGAAAGCTATTTTTCATCGTCATGAGAATAAGTATCATTTGTTTAAGAATGGAGTTGAGTACATTGTTAGAGCCCATACAAAAAAGATGAATTTATCACTTGTAAATGCGGGGCAAATGAAGAGATTAGTCAATGCTAGCAAGAATTTTGTCCTGTTAATGATTAAACCCAAAGATGATATTGAAAATGAAGTATTTCAAGGTTGTGATACAAAGTTGAAATCTGATCTATATGAGGTTGTTAATCAATATGATGAAATGTTTAAGGAACCAAAGGGATTACCTCCAAAAAGGGGTATCCAACATGAAATTCAATTGCAGGAAGATTGTCCTCTTCCAAACATTGGTATGTACAGAGTGTCAGTCATGGAAAATGTTGAAATTAAAAAACAAATTCAAGAGTTGCTCGACAAAGGGGTTATTGTACCAAGCTCATCGCCATGTGGATCTCCAATTGTGTTAGTACCAAAGAAAGATGGTACCTGGCATATGTGTGTTGATTTCATGGCTTTGAACAAAATTACAATAAAGAATCGTTATCCTCTTCCTAGAATCTATGATTTGCTTGATCAATTGAAAGATGCTAAATATTTTACTAAGTTAGATTTGAGAAGCGGATATCATCAGATCAGGATTTTCGAGGGAGACACATGGAAGACAACTTTTAAAACAAATCAAGGTTTGTTTGAATGGATGGTAATGCCTTTTGGACTTTGCAATGCACCTACTACTTTCATGAGAGTTATGAATGATGTCTTAAGGCTTTTTCTTGATGATTGTGTTATTGTCTACTTGGATGATATTTTGATTTTTAGCAAATCTCGTGAAGAGCATGTTAAACATGTGAGATAAATTTTGGATGTTTTGAGAAAAGAAAAGTTGTTTTTTAAGATGTCCAAATGTGAATTTGGAAAGACTTCACTTATTTACTTAGGGCATATTGTTGGTGGAGGTGAATTAAAAATTGATCCCTCCAAGGTCAAAGTCATATTGGAATGGCCCAATCCCAACAATGTGACAGAGGTATGAATTTTTTTGGGAGCAACCCAATATTGGAGGAAGTTTATTGCTAACTTTTCTTACATTGCAGCTCCATTACATGCAGTGAAAAGTGTCAAGCAAGTTTTTCAATGGGGAGGCAAGCAACAAAAGGCTTTTGGTAATTTGAAAGAGAAGATTAGTTCAGCGCCATTTCTTGCACTTCCAAATTTAAGACAACCTTTTGAAATCCAAACAGATGCAAGCAATTATGCAATGGGAGTAGTTTTGCTACAGCATGGTAAGCCCATTTGTTTTAATTCTGAAACTTTTAATGGTGTTGTGATTGACTATCCTACTTATGATAAGGAGTTGTATGAATTGGTACAAAGCGTAAAAAAATGGAAACATTATTTGTTGGGAAAAGAAACCATTGTTCACACCGACCATCAACCACTGCAATACTTACAATCACAAACAAAGTTACAACAAGCTAGGAACTTCAGATGGATGGGTTTTCTTCAACAGTTCCACTTGGTCATCAGGTATAAGAAGGGAATTTATAACAAAGTTGTTGATATGATTTCAAGGCCTATTATTAGTGCTTCAGTTATTCTTAAGCATAGTCCTATCATGCATGAAAGTTATGTTGAGCAATATGCTTTGGATACTGATTTTAAAGAAGTATATGAAACTTTGTGTCACTCTAACCATGTTGAGGAATTGGATTACCATGTGCATGATAATATTTTGTATCATCTTGGCAAGCTATGTATTCCACAGAGGGAAACAATCAACATTATAAGAGAAGCCCATTCTTCTCTTATTGCTGGTCATTTTGGTGTAGGCAAGACAGTGGCTAATTTGCAAAGATACTGCTACTGCCTAAAATGAATGAAATTGTTTCAAGATATGTTAGAGGATGTTTGTTATGTGCCAAAAGTAAACCTAGCAATCAAAATTTGGGTTTGTATACTCCACTTTCTATTCCTTCTCGTCCTTGGGAAAGTATTTCCATGGATTTTGTAGGAGGGCTACCTATGTCTAGACTAAATCATGATTATCTTTATGTTGTGGTTGATTGATTTAGCAAAATGTGTATTTTGATGCCTTGTACGAAGAAGGTTACAACTGAACAAATGGCACAAATGTTCTTTCAAAATGTTTGGGTGCATTTTGGATTGCCTAAATCCATTATTTCTGATCGGGATTCTCGATTTGCTGGAAGGTTTTGCTCGAGCTTATGGGAACTCATGGACACCAAACTGAAAAAGAGCACAACTTTTCATCTGCAAATAGATGGTCAGACAGAAGTGGTAAATCAAACAGTGGTGCATCTTCTTTGTGCTTATTGCAGCAAGCATCCTAAACTTTGGGATGATCATTTACACTACATTCAGCATGCTTACAATCGAGCTAAGCACTCTTCAACTCAAACATCGCCATTTGAAGTATGTTTTGGCTATTTGTCCAAATCTCCTTTAGATTTGATCTTTGGGAAGGATATTGCTATTGAAGGTCAATATGACATTGATCGGGCAGAACAGTTCATTGAACAAATTCAGTCGATACATCAAATGGTGCAAGAGCAGTTGGAAAAGTGTCAAGACAAGTACAAGACGAGACATGACAAGCATCATGTTGATCACAGTTTCCAAGTTGGAGATGAAGTTTGGATTTACATCAGTAAGGAGAGGCTTAAAGGAGAAGGTAAAAAACTCAAACCAATTTGATATGGTCCTTTCAAGATTATGGACAAGATTGGTAACAATGTCTTTCGTTTAGATTTGCCTCCTTATATGCAAATGTATGCAATTGTTAATGTTGAGAATTTGAAATTGTATGAGCCTCCTTTGATTGATGATCAAGGAGAGCATGTTCAGATTCCTTCTATAGATGATTTTCCCCCAGAATATCTTACAGAACTTCATGAAGACACCATCCTTGAAAGGAGAATGTGAACTTCAAAACGAGGAAATGTGGAGTATCTTCGAGTTGGTCTTAAAGGTACAAATCCAAGAAAAGACAAGTGGATTGAGGTTGGAAGAGTGAGGGAACTATACCCTCATCTTCAAATAGACTGAAAATAGTCTTTTGGTGGTCCAAAAGATTTCCAATGGGGAGGTGTGATCCAGGGGATCAAATTTTGCTAAAAAATTCAAAGTATTTGAAATCGCTTCAAATCAAACGAGAGCATAGGCCTCGTCGTTACGAACCCAACACAACTCATTTGGGTTCAAATGGATGTCAGGAGTGAGAGATATCATGTTCTGTTATAATTTACAAACAGGCAAAAAAAGGGGTGCTGACTGTACAGTCCGTACAGTCCGTATGGACGCTGACGTGGCAGGACGTATGACATGTGGCAGGTAGCTATTGAGACATTTGGCATGTGACATCGCTTGTTGGCAATGAATGGGATGGTGACACGTGGCCCAATCAATGGCCGCCACATGTCACATGTTTATTGGATCAAAATCTTTGCACTTGGCAGGAGTCGACCCCATGACCTCCAGGCAGGGTAAAGCCTTGGGAAAGGTCACCCAACCGGCATGCCCACATGTGTTACTTAACATATGTATGTGTTGTAATATATTTGAATTTGCAAAAATGTGTATTGGGGCGTGAACCGGGCCGGGGCTAAGCCCCGACCCATGTTTATATATATGTGTATTTCACACGACCGGTGCTATGGGCGGTTAAACCCACCGTAATATATATATGTTGTAACCATTTTGAAATGTGCGTGGTTTGACATATAACATGTGACCAATGTGTATGCGTGCAGTTTAATCCTACGGTTTTGTATGCGGTTTGAACTTTAGCCCTGTTGTGTATTACGCGCGGTCATGTGGTGACCATGTGCCCACGGGCCTAGGTAGTTAAAGGCCGACGCGTAACCGTTCGATAGTTTGTACTGGTTGTGTGCTTGCGCCCGGTGCTAAGTTTTTACGCTTAAAAATGAGTGTGGGCTAGGTTGAGCCAACAAGGGTGCATTTTGTAGATGCAGAGACATCAAGTTTGAAGGGGGGACTTCTAGGAAGCCTATCTTCTTCAATTTTTGGCCAAATGAGGTGCCGAAAAATCTTAGCTAGGGGTTTTTGGATGTTCTAAAGCCATTGAAGCAGTCTATTTTTCATTTTGAGCATTGTAAAGCACATTTTTTAGCACTTTGAGCAAATAATACAAATGATCCATTGGAAGCTGGACCAGGAGATGTAGCCCAAGAGAGAGGTGGACTCCTTTATCATTTGTTGTGTTATATGTTTTCTGTTCACTGATTTTTCTACTGCTTATATGCATCGTGAATGAGTAAATCCTATTAAAGTTGTGTTGCAAACTTGATCCATTTGCATTTTAACACATAAATTTTACTTGCAAATAATTTCAAGAATACAAGTCTTCTTCATTTTTAGATTAGTAAGACAAAATGTGTTGGTTAGAGTAAATTATGTAGTATGCTTTGTAACAGTTTTAGATCGATTCAATAAATATTTTTTCTGGGGCATGCTCTACAAGGTCGCTCTCTAGAATAAGTCAGAATTCAGCAAGGTATGCCATTTTTTCTATAACTACGTTTATGAGAGGTTTCAAGTGGTGAAACCTAGAGGAATTGCATAAAAAACAATGAAGAAAATTGTGTATCAGTTTCAGATCTTTATTCATTACAAGTACAAAGTTATGATTAATTCAAGTTAGGGTTGTTGACTAATGCAAAACTAGTCATGTGAGACTAAAGAAAAGTGTAAATGCTAGTCTCTTGTTGCTTAAATTTAAGGAAGTTTTGAAGGTATGTGATCATATACACCAAGTCTATTAAAGAGTTGTAAATCATGTTTGGATGATGAAATTGATGAGGGATTTTGGTTGAGGTACAAGTTGGGTACATGGTTGAGACAAGTAGTTGATGAGTTGGCACATACATGAGGTGTACAGTTGATGATGTTGGTACATATTGATGAGTCATAGTTTATGAGTAGTTGAGACATGATTGGTACATAGTTGGAACATGGTTGGTTTCACTTGTTTATGGTACATGTTGATTACATATTGTTTGGTATAGGTTGGTGCATGGTTGATGCACTTGTTTATGGTATCGTTTGGTGCATGGTTGATGCACTTGTTTATGGTATAGGTTGATTACAGGTTGAGGTACAGGTTGATGCATGGTTCAGGTTTATTGGTACAGGTTTACAATGGTATATCTCATAGTGATAGTGTGATAGTGGTTCCATCATTCTATTTCTACTTCAGGGTGGTTGGACAGGGCAAGGATAGGTGGTTGTAGCCACCTTCTGGTTGTAGTCGGAAAACATAGGGGATTGTACACTCCTTCTGGTTGTAGCCATAGAATTGGGGAGTTGGAGCTTCCCTCAGACTGTATCCTAAGAAACTAGGGGGTTGGAGCCTCCTTCCAGTTGCAGCTGAAAAACAAAGGAAGTTGGTGCTTCCAATGAATGTAATTCTTCAAGACATATAAGAAAAAGCATTCTGTGGTTTTCTCCCGATTTGGTTTTCCATGTAAAACACCGGTGTACTGTTTATGTGTGTGATTGTTCATTTCTTATTTCTCATTATTGGATAATAATTCTACATTGATATAACACTTGGATTATTTGAAGAAAAAGGATAATAATTACCCTATTATTGAATCACCCCTCTTCTTAGTAATCCAACAATTGGTATCAGAGAAGGTTCCTTTAGAAATCCATTTAACCACTAAAAGGTAGATCATGGAGAGTACCTACTTGCATAAAAATGGAATACCATAGTTTGATGGACAAAAGTATGGTTTTTGGAGCATAATGATGAAGACATATATACAGGCACAGGGATTTCAAGTTTGGTAATCAATTGTAGATGGATACACCACTGATCCGGATTTTATGAGTAGAACAAAATGACTACTTATTATTAATAGTTTCTTAAAACAACATAATAAAGATACAGTAAAATTGGTTTTCTATTCAATAAGGAAATAAGTTGAAACTGTAAAATGCAATGGAAACAAGCATGCTGGAATGGTGGCGGCTTATCTCTGAGAAGAGATGTGACGGTTGCGCTGATTCACAAGAATATGATTACAATGAGGCTCTGAATTCATTTTTACAATAAAGAGAAATTCCAAAAACCATATAAATCCAATAACCTAACCCTAGGAGATGAAGCGCCAAAAGTCATGTGGGCCCCATTTGGGTAAGTTAGTACATCAACTTCTCGTGGTTGTAACGTTTGCATACAATCTCCGTTTTAGGCGTATGATAGCCCGTTGGAAAGGTATCGTCAAGGAGATTAATTTTGGTAGCTCAATAATTCAATTGGATAGATTTGAGAATATCGATCCTAGAAAACCTTCATTTAGGCCCTCAAAATGGCTTGAAAAGTTAAAACTGCTAAAAATTGTAAGTTTCCAAAATTGTCAGAAAATTGTTTTGAGCCAGTTGGTAAAGGTGGGTGGCCACCGATATCCACTTGGATCAATCCTCCCTCATTAGGAAGAAATTTTCTCCATTTCATTAAGTTCCCCCATCAGATGAGGAAATTTCTGCTAAATTTGGCCCCGGGTGAGCCACTTTCCTTGGTGCAGGAGCTTCCCTGCTTTGATGACTCGATAAAGCTAGATCCTTTGTTGTTGAGTGTCCTTGATCTATGTGTCCACAATATGATTGCTGGATTCATGTTGTATGCAGTCCGGGTTGAGCTCTGTTGGTGTCAGCTGCTCTGCTACATATGAGGTGTCTAATAATGGTGGTAAATAAGGGCGAAGGAGATCCGCGTTGAACACTGGGTGTAGGCCAAGGAAAGGAGGAATGTTGAGCTCAAAATAAGTATCCCCCATGACCTTGGTGATGGTGTATGACCCATAAAAAAGTGGGTGAATCTTTTGATGAGGTCCTTCTAGGCGTTCTTTCGGCAAGTGCAACCAAACTTTCTTTCCCACTTGAAACTTATGTGGCACTTGATGTTGATCATGGCATTGCTTTTACTTGTCATTGGAATTTTGTATGATATCCTTAACCTATTGGTGGATGTGCTAGATCTTCTCAATGAACCAGGTGGCTTTGTCAGCTTCAGTTGGAGCAGGAGATGAGTCGGTTGAGGTGACAGCAAGGGGAAGAGAAACATCTATGGGACCCAATGGTTGGAATCCCAAACCCACCTGAAAGGGGTTGTGTCAAGTTGAGCTATGAAGGGATCGGTTGTAGCTATGTTGTACATAGGGAAGGCTCTCATCCCATGTGTGAGGGTTCTTTGAATTATACATTCTTGGTTTGGCCATCTGTATGGGGGTGGAAGACCGTGGATTTGGTGAACTTGGTGTCCAGTAGTAACCAGAGGCTCGACCAAAATGTGCAGAGAAATTGACTATCCCGATCTGAGACAATGGTCTCTGGGATTCCAAAATGTACCCAAACTCGTTCAAAGAAGAGCTTGGTAGTGGCCTCTGCTATGATGTTCTTCTTGTAGGCAACCATAATCACCATCTTAGAAAATCGATCAACAACCACAAAAACACAGTCATTTCCCCGTTTGGTGGATGGGAGGCCTGACATGTAGTCCATTGAGATGGATTCCCATGGCGTGTCAAGAGTAGGAAGAGGGGTGTGAAGGCCTTGTTTCTTAGTGGTCAATTTGGCAATAGCGCAAGAAGTGCAGGACCTGATATACTTGTTGACCTCTTGTTGAAGTTTCGGCCAGTAGAAATGTTTTTGTAGCATCTCCACTATCTTTTCGATGTCGAAGTGTCCTGCCACCTGACTGTAGTGGGCTTCCCAGATCAGTTTCTCTCACTAGCTTGATGGAACACGAATATGGCCCAGAGGACACAACAACTTGTCCCGAAGATGGAAATTATCGAAAACTGTGTTTTCACCCAACATTTGGTAGGTGGTGGTTAAGTCAAGGTTTGTCTCATAGAGTTGGGGCCATCCAGAAGTCTCATGGCCACAAGAGTCTAGCACCATGGTGAGTGTCACGACTGGCAGTCTCCTGAGGCAATCAATGATGTGATTGGTGCTTCGTTTTTTATACCAGGTGTTGAGGATGAATTGTTGCAAGTATGTTGACCACTTTTGATGGAGATCATTCTGCAATTTTCCTTGTGTCTGCATTAACTGCAGTGGCTTATGATCAGTGTGGATGACTATCTCCTTCCCAAGAATGTAATGTCTCCACTGGCTGCAGGCTGGCACAATGGAGTACATTTCTTTATCGTAAGTAGGGTACTTACAAACAACATCTGATAGTGTCTCACTATGATAGGCCACGGGGTGGCCATGCTAAGTGAGAATGATGCCCACCACATAGTCTGAAGCATCTGACTCGATATCAAAGGGTTGTTAAAGGTTTGGTAGTGAAATTACTGGGGCTGAGCATAAGCGCTGCTTAAAATCCTCAAACGCTTATTGTTGGGACCGACCCCACACAAATTTTTCCTTACCACCACCCCTAGTTATTTGGCTAAGGGCCCATGCAATATGGGATAATCCCAACATGAACCTGCGGTAGAAATTGGGAAAGCCCAAGAAGCTCTGAATCTCAGTGAGTGTGGTTGGGGCTGGCCAGTCACGAATGACTTGGATCTTGGCTATATCCACATGTAAGCCATGCTTATCAATTATGTAGCCCAATTAATGGACCCTGTCCATGCCGAAGGAGCATTTTTCCAAGTTGGTATATAGCTTGTGTTGTCGCAGGGTGTGCATAACCTATTGAATATGTTGCAAGTGTTCGACCCAAGTCATTCTATAAATGAGAATGTCATCCAAATACACCACTTAAAAAGTACTTGTGAATGGTCACAGGATATCATCCATCATCCTCATGAAAGTGGATGGAGCATTTGTCAAACCAAAGGGCATGACCAACCATTCAAAAATTCCTTCCTTTGACTTGAAGCCAGTTTTCCATATATCTGTCTGTTCTATTGGGACATGGTGGTATCCAGATTTCAGATCAATCTTACTGAAGTATTTTTCTCCCATGAGTTGATCAACGAGGTCATCAATTCAGGGAATCGGGTACCGGTTTTTTACTGTGATTTTATTCATAGCTCGATAATCAATGCAGAGTCACCATGTTCCATCTTTCTTCTGTACCAGCACGATTGAGCTCCCACAAGGTGATGAGCTGGGACGGATGTTACCCTTGTGGAGTATTTCTTAGATATATCACTTGATCTCCTCATTCTCTAATAGCGAGTGGTGATAGACTGGCCCATTGGGCAGCGGTACGTTGGGGGTCAGATCGATGGGGTGCTTGACTTGGCAGTGAAAGGGTACCCCGATAGGTGAGGAGAAGATATCTGAGTATTCTTCCATGACCTTATCTACTAGCTTCTGATGTGTGGAGAGTTCAACTACAGAGATCCTAGATGTGGATTTGATCTTTCGGTTATTCCAAAAGTGAATCATGAAGAAGACAAACTTCCCCGTCAGAGATATGACCTTCTTGCATTGCTTAGTAGAGATCAAGGAATTAGCACTAGGTGGGACTACCTTGGATATCCTGTACAATTTCCTGTTCAAAGTAATAATAACACTACGAGGCCTAGACTCATATACAACATGAAGTGTCCATAAATAAGGTTGACCCAAAAGAACATCAAAAACTTCGAGAGGAACAACATCACCCAATACCTCATCTTTGAAGGGCTTGATGTTGTACAATAGTCGACACTGTTGGCTGACATGGAGATCGCTTCCTTGGCGGAATCATCCAATGGTGTAGGGTTGTGGGTGCGGTGTTGTCGGTAGGCCCAACCACTTGATGACCTTTGCTGAGATGAGGTTCTTTTGGCTACCTCTCTCCATGATGAAGTGTAGTAGGGTGCCTTTTATGCACATCTATGAATGGAAGAGTCATTCTCCTTCTTCTGGCTCGTTTGGTTCACCAAGATGGAGCTTGGTGGTAGCAACAGTGGATATGGGTTCCGTGTCAATGATCTCTCTTCCCCTTTCTGGTTTTGTCTCAGAGTCTGAACCTGCATTTGATTCAGAGGCTTTCACTTCGACCACTAACAACTTCTTTGAGTGACATTCAGCAGTGTTATGCCAAGGGATCTTATGGAAGTCACACCACTTCCTGGTATCTTTCTTTGTCTTTCGGTGTGTTTCTTTGCTTGCAGTTTGGACTGGTTTTCTTGATACTTCCCATCTTCTCTTTGTCCTCTGTTCTGTGGGTTGGGACCGCTGTTTCCTGGCTTTTGTTGTGCAGGGTTCCCAGGCCCAAATTGTCATGTCTTTTGTTTGAGATTTTGCTTGATTTTGGCGACATATCAGTAGGCCGCATCCAAGGATGAGATGTCCAAAAATTCCATTTCATTCTGGATGTACCTATGCATAGCACTGTGTTACTTGAGCACCAGATGTCACTTTGAATATTTTATACCCAACTTGGTGCATAAGGTATGAAATATATTCATGAAATCTGGCACTGCCTGGTCTCTTTCTTGCCGTAGTGTGGTCCATTCGGTATACAAGTCGTCATAACTTAAGAAAGGGTAGTATTGTTCCTTATTAGAATCCCTAAAGGAATCCCAGGTGGCCATGACTGTAAATAATGAGGGTTCCTCTGTTTCCTTTTGCTCACAGAAAGTTTCACACCAATCTTTGACATGGGGAACAACTTTGAGGAGCGCAAAAGTAATCTTTTATCTATTCAAAATGTTATGAACAGAAAAATACCCTTCTAGTAAATTCAACCACTTGTCTAAATCATCTGCGTATATCTGACCTTCAAATATAGGAATATCTAATTTTATTTGTACCTTGAAGGGGGTGGCGCCTCCACTCAAAGAAGATGCATCGCCTATTGGTAGTCGTCGAAGGATTTACGTGAAACTATCCATCATCTCATTCCTTTGTTGTGTGAAGGATTCCTAAATCAATAGTTTGAAAGGATCTCCCATCCCATCATATTTATTTTCTCCTACCATGAGAGGTCGCTTGGGTGTGTGAGAGATTTTGTCCTCAAGAGAAAGAATCTCGAGACCTAACTCTTTGTACTTCGACCTCGTTGGGGAAATGAATTAAGATGACAAGGAGCAGACCGATTTGATACCACTGATTCAGATTTTATGAGCATAATGAAATTACTACAGATTATTAATAGTTTCTTAACAAAAAATAACAGAGATACAATAAAACTGGTTTTCTATTCAATAAGGAAATAAGCTGAAACTGTAAAATGCAGTGGAAACAAGCTTGGTGGAATGGTGGCGGCTTATCTCTGAGAAGAGATGTGAAGGTTGCTCTCATTCGTAAGAAGATGATTACAATGAGGCTTTGAAGGCCTTTTTACAATAAACAGGAATGCAAAAAACCCTAGACATCCAAAAACCTAACCCTAGGAGATGAAGCACCAAAAGTCATGTGGGCCCCATTTGGGTAAGTTAGTACATCAACTTCCTGGGGTCATAACGTTTGCATACGATCTTCATTTTAGGTGTATGATAGCAAGTTGGAAAGGTATTGTTGAGGAGATTAATTTTGGGGGCTCAATCATGCCTTAGGATATCATTGAGAAGCTCAATCCAAAAAAAAAATCATTTAGGCCCTCAAAATTGCTAAAAATAGTAAATTGCCAAAATTGCCAGAATTTTTTTTTGAGCCAGTTGGAAAAGGTGGGTGGCCACCAATATCCATGTGGATCAACAACACCAACAATTCCACCAACAAATGACAAAGCAGTGAAACTCGGTGAGAATAATTCCAAATCCAAAAATGCACTTTTGAATGGTCTCACTGATACATTATTCACCAAAGTTGCACATTGTAAATCCGCTAAAGAGATTTGGGAAAAGCTTCGAAATATTTATGAAGGAGATGCAAAAGTCAAAGAAGCAAAGCTTCAAAATTACAAAGGTCAATTCGAACAACTAAAAATGAAGGAAGATGAGAATATTGTAGCCTACTTCTTACAAGTCGATGAAACAATGAATGGAATCATAGGACTGGGAGAAGAAATTGAATAATCTGTAATTGTTCAAAATGTACTAAGATCTCTTCCTATTATATTTAACCCTAAGATATCAGCACTAGAATAAATATCGGATCTAAAATCAATAAGCATGGATGAACTACATGGAATCTTCAAAGCATATGAAATGAGAATTAAACAGGAAAATCTAGATGTAAAAGAAACAACCTTCAAAGCATCCAAAAGATCAAAGAAAAATAAAAAGGAAAAAGAAGAATATAGAAACATTAGTGACATCTCAAAAGATGATGAAGAAGTGACCAACTTCATCAAAAGAATGAACAAGGGAACCGACAGTAGGTATAGAGGTAAGCTTCCTTTAATTTGTTTTAATTGTGATGGTATTGGTCATTTTGCTAACAAATTTCCTCATAGGAAAAATAGAAATGATGAAGGTTACTCAAAAGAAAAACACACATATAAAGGCAAAATAACTACAACAAAAGTTTTCAAGAAAATCTTATGCACCTAAGAAGACATTTCATCATCAGATGAAAATGAAGTGAGTGATAGTGAGACAAGAAGAGTTATATTCATGGCAGTAAAAGACTCTGACAAAGAAGACTCCAAAGAACAATACGAAGAAGCTAAAGAAGAATATGAAGAATTCGAAGAAGAAATTGAAGAAGCATAAGTTGACTATTGAGAAGAATTAATGTGTGTGATAGAAGTTATCAGAAGAGAAAAGAAGAAAAACAAGAAAATACAAGAAGAACTAGACAAGAAAAAGGATACTCGAGAACTGGAACAAATGATCACAAAATTGAAGGTTCAAATAGAAGAAGATAAAAGAATTGATGAAGCACTCAAAGAAAATCTACAAGAAAAGGACAGGATCATTGGAAACTTGGAAGAAGAGATTGTCGCACTAAGAAAGGATATTCAAAATAAAAATATGCAGAATAGCTCAAAAGTTTTGGATGACATTATTAGTAGTCAAAAATCTCATCTTGACAAGTCCGGACTTGGATACAATCAGACAGAAAAGGGATCAAGCTCCAAAACAACAGATCCAGAAACATATCCAAAAATTTATGCAGAAACAATCAAAGGGGATAGGAAGATACACAAGGAATATTAGAGGTACACTCCTCCACTAAGAAGATTCAGATTTCAGAATCAACAATAGACAGATAGGCCTCAAGAAGAAGAATTATTCATAAGAGCACCTCCTTTCGGAATATCTTCAACTCCCAGGTATCAAACTCTATTTTTTGGTTTATGTTATGCATGTAATAATTTTGGACATAAAGATGTGAATTGCAGAGCTAACAACAGGAACAATAACAACTTTGAGAGTCATACACAAAGGGGTTATTCAATAAGGCCTAGTGAAACACAGAGAAGAAGTTACAACAGGTTTGAATCTTTGAGCACTGAAGTGGAATGTTACAAATGTAAAACTTTTAGACACATGGCCAAAGATTACAGAATGACAATCCTTCCTAAAGAACCTCAACAAAATAAAAACAGTCATAGACATGAACCTCATAAAACGACTTGGATAAGAAAGAAAGATCAGTATAGCAGTGAAGAATGCACAATTTCTCTAACAACTAAGAAGAAAAAAATCGGTTGGTATGTTGAGAGTGGACGTTCAAAACACATGACAGGTGATAGAGACAAGTTTCTTACATTACGGAAGGAAAGAGATGGATCAGTCTCCTTTGGAAATGATGATTCAGCCAAAATCATTGGAAAATGCAAAGTCTAAATTGGGAACAAGAATGAAAAGGAAAAAAATGTTCTACTAGTAGAAGATATGAAACATAATCTTCTAAGTGTGAGTCAAATGTGTGACCAAGGTCATAGACTTACTTTCGATTCACAAAAGTGTGAGACAAGAAAAGAAGGTTCAGGGAAATTGGTCGCTACAGCTGCAAGAACTTCAAGCAACATATATGTGTTAAGGGAAATTGGAAATGAAAAGTGTTCTCTAGGAAAGGAAGATGAAAGTTGGCTATGGAATAGAAGAATGAGACACATACAGTTTGATAACCTTATGAAAGTCAGCAAGAGAGAATCAGTCATAGAAATGCCCCAAATCACGAAACCAACCAACACTTTATGCACGCATTCTCAACAAGGAAATAAAACAAAGATCGGGTTTAAATCAAAGGAATATTCAACGACAAGACCACTGGAAATTGTGCATACTGATCTACTTGGACAAGCTAAAACAAATGTCTTAAAAGGTGAGAAATACTTCATGTTATTAGTTGATGATTATACAAGAATGACTGAAATTTTCTTACTCAAGAATAAGTCAAAAGATTTTGAAAACTTCAAGATCTGCAAGGAAATGGTTGAAAATGAAATGGATTCAAAAATCAAATGCTTGAGATCTGATAAGGGAGCAAAGTTCACCTCAAAGTAATTTATGGACTACTGCAACAATCATGGAATAAAAAGGCAATTCTTAATTGCTAGGACACCTCAACAGAATGGAGTTGTTGAAAGAAAGAACATGATAGTGCAGGAAATGGCTCAAACAATGTTAATGGATTCGAAATTGACAGATATTGTTTGGACACAGGTAGTGCATACAACAGTTCACATTCAAAACAAAGTAATTCTCATAAACAACACTGACAAAAATCATTATGAACTATGGAAAGGAAGACTAGCAAATGTAAAACACTTCACAGTTTTTGGAAGAAAATGCTATATCAAAAGAAAAGATGGCAGAATGGGAAAGGTTGATTCTCGTGTGGAAAAATGAGTACTTGTTGGTTACTCAAGTACAAGGAAATAATACAACTGTTACAATCTAATATTGAACAAAGTTGTGGAAAGGATCAACGTAACAATTGATGAAACAAGAATACCAGAATCAAAGGAAGAAAATGAATCAATCAAGCAACCCTTAGAAGAAGAAGCAAAAGGTAAAAAAGAAGTAGAAGAGGAAGATGAACAGAATCTGACAGAAGAAGAAGAGAAAGTTTAGCAAGTGTCTCCAAAGACACCCAGTAAACGAGTACAGAATAATCATCCTTCAGATCATCTTATCGGAAACAAAGATGTAGGAGTTGAGACTAGAAGAATAATCCGTTCACCAAAACAAACACACCTAGCACTCTTATCTACAATTGAACCAAACATTTTTGAAGAAGCGAGGAAGGATGAATCTTGGAATAATGCCATGGATGAAGAATTGGATCAAATAGAGAAAAATGACACTTGGGAATTGGTTCCAAGACCAAAGAATAAGAATGTGATCGACACAAAGTGGGTCTTTAGGAATAAATTGAATGAATATGGACAGGTTACAAGGAACAAAGCTAGATTGGTATGTAAAGAATATGCATAGGTTGAAGGAAGAGACATTTTCCCCAATTACCAGAATGGAAGAAATGTGTTTGATTTTAGCTTATGCATGCTCCAAAAATATTAAAATGTATCAAATGGACATAAAATCATCTTTTCTGAATGGAGAACTTGAAGAAGAAGTCTACATTGAACAACTAGAAGGATTTTAGTTGTCAGAAAACATAGATTATGTATGTAAATTAAAAAAGGCGTTGTATGGTCTAAAACAAGATCCTACAGAATGGTACTCTTGACTGGATAAGTATTTGTAGCAGGCAGGGTTCATAAAAGGAATTGCAGACAACAACCTCTACATCATGGTAAGTTGAGGTAATATTTTATTAATTGAAGTTTATGTTGATGATATTATTTTTGGTAATGATGATGACAGGTTAAGCCAACAATTTGAAAAAGATATGCAGAATGAATTTGAAATGTCATTACTTGGAGAACTATCCTTCTTTATGGGACTTCAGATACGCCAAAGAAACCAAGGAATTTTTATTTCTCAAACCAATTATATTAGAGAAATGCTAAAAAGGTTCGGTATGGAATTTTTATTTCTCAAACCAATTATATTAGAGAAATGCTAAAAAGGTTCGGTATGGAAGATTGCAAACGAGTTATGACCCCCATGCAAACCAATTGCAAGTTGAGCAAAGATGATGATTTGAAGTCTACAGATCAGAGGCAATACAGATCAATGATTGATAGCCTACTATATGTGACAACATCCACACCAGATGTAATGCAGGCAGTTGGATAGGTGGCATGATTTCAAGCAGCACCAAAGGAATCACATTTATTAGTAGTAAATAGGATTTTCGGATATCTCAAAGGAACAAAAGAGTTTGGATTATGGTATCCAAAGGGAAATGCTCTATCACTTATTGCCTACATATATTGATATTGGACAGGTTGTATTGATGACCGATGAAGCACTAGTGGAGCAACATTCTACTTGGGTGAGTGTTTAGTATCATGGCTAAGAAGGAAACAATCATTAGTATCCTTATTTAGAGTCGAGGTAGAGTACATTGCAACAACATCATGTTTTACACATGTTATTTGGATGAAACAAACTCTGACAGATATACAAGTTGAGTAGGATGAGCCTATTCCAATCTATTGTGATAATACAAGCACCGTCGGTATCTCAAAAAATCCGGTGATGCACTCCAAGACAAAGAACATTCCAATCAGGTACCACTTTCGGTTAGGATATTTAGACACTTAGGAGTTAGTTAAGATCTACTTGGTCTAATATGTCGTTAGGTAAAAGTCTGTTTCTTTAGCATGCATTAGTATGCATTTGTAGTTATGAAATACGACGGTCACGATATGTTCCCGACATAGAGTGATCCGACGGCTCATACTCTCCTCGATCTTAACGACCATTGATCCGTGGATTAACACCCGATTGGTCCATGATATCTATTTAAATAGCATGGAGGGTCATTTGTCGATGATCGATTGTGAGAAACTCTTTTGTAAAATCTCTCTGTAATCTTTTTCTTTGCATTAATAAACTGCTCCAAGTGGTCGCGTTGGCTAGGGCCGTGGATGTTTCCCCGTAGGGGTTTTACCACGTGAAAACATCGGTGTGTTGATCTTTGATATGGTTATGTGAGTGGTTAGTGAAGGTATTCGTCCCCAGTTGGAATACTTGTGTTGTCGAACATGGTATCAGAGCCTGTTTGGAGAACCGCTCCTGTTGTAGATCGAGATCGTAAAGACGAGTTGTCTCATCTCCATTTTCTGGCATTTTCGTACATTTTTGGGCTGAGAGGAATGTTCCATTGCGTCTGAAGCACTTGTTTCATTCAGGAACACTTTTTGTTTCACTCGAAAAGGTTTCCATTTGCCCAAGATATGACCATTATAGTCAGATCCGGAGGTATAAAGTCTGAATACGCATTTTTTAAATTTTTTTGCAAAGTTTTGATTTTATTTCAGTTTGTATTTTTTATTTTCTAGGCTACTACTCTTTTAGATCTACGTATTCTCTTTGCCCCGTGCCTTGTGCGATCTCGGAAAATCAGAAACATATAGGAAAAGGTGCATCTTCCGGGTAAGCTAACCGAGATCTAACCCTTGTTGTCATCGAGAAGCGAAATTTTTTTCTTGTGTGAAAAGAGTTTTTTTGGAGCATGC
>ML784327.1:835180-854258 GCA_009831015.1 Picea engelmannii | reverse complement strand
TTTCTATGTGGTCATCAAATGAAAAATTAAAAAATTTAGGTATCCAAGTGGTTCATGCCAAATTCAACTTCAATCATCAGTCTTAGCAACAAGAGTAGTCATTTCATGGTAGTTTTAGGTCGAGTCATGCCACAAAACTTATACAAACCATCCTTCAGGTCAAGAAACCTTGAAATGATAATCATCCAACCTTTATTCAAATATTATACAAGGAAGTGATTTAGAAAAAAACTCAACAACATTACTTGTCTATGTTAATTGAGAGACTAACAATAAATTGGCACTAAGGTTCAACACATGATAGATGTTGACAATCTTCCCATGTCGACAGGGAACTTCACCACAACCAACAACATTGAGAGAAAATTCATCAAAAAGATATATATTTCTCTCCACAACTTTATCTAAGGAAGTATCCTTATCCATATGATGAGTACACCCATAATCCATTACCCATTCATCATGTTTAGAATCAGATAACAATGCTTGATACGTTCTGACTTGGAAGGTGAAATTATCAACGAACTCGATATCATCTCTCTTCTTGTCATATAATTTTTCCAAATGTTAATTCTTTCCGCAATACTCATATGTCTTTTTCTTTCGATTCTTATCGGTTGCATCTATCTACCCTTTAGTATTATGGTCGAGGCATGTTGGTTTCTATATAGGGGTATCAAACCATCTTATTTCCTTGTCATTCAACTTTCCCTTTCTCTTTACCAAGTGAGCTTGGTGTTTTCTACCAATATTTCCTTCATCAAGAAATCCAAGTTGATTAGTGATCAATAAGCCACAAAAAACATCAAAGGTGCAATCCTTACCATCTTCCTTTCGTTCCTACCATTTAGTGTGGAAATATGAAATGAACATGTTGAATTGTGTTCTCATATTCATTAGGACATGCTCAATTATTTGTCCATATTTGTTTATGTAATTCTTTCCACGTTCTCCCAGTTTCAACTGAAATTCATTCATGTGCACCAAACAATCCTCAATTCTATTGAAATAATGAGGATCGATAGAGATCAACTCTTTCTCCAACTACATTATCCATATTTCATCGACTCTATAAAATATTGACTCTGTATTATTCCAAACTTGATGAGAGAAATCAATTCATATAATGTAAAAATGAATCTCCCATGAGATATAGGTCGTGATGAACCCCACGCCCTCATATTTCATCCCATCAACAACATTTTATTTATGATCATCTGTTGGATATGGAATTACAATCTTCATAGATTTCCATGGTCCTTTAATTTCAATAGGGTTTCCATGTTTGGTGTCAATACAATATAATTTGATCCACTCAAAACTATAGGATCAATATTTGAAGAGATATTTGATATTTATACATATTTGATCTACTTGAATAAATAAGATTCATCAAATAATCGACCCAGAGTCAATGACACAGCATATTTTATTAAGCATGATTTGTGGTTAATATGTGAGTTCTAAACCATCATCTCTAATACCATGTTGGGGATTGGATGTAACCTAATACGAAACAAATAAACAAAAATTAATATAGTCTAAGAGAAATAACCTTCAAAGAAATAGTTTGTCGTGTCTAAAGACACCATTACAACACTAAATAACATCAACCCATTGTAAGTAGAACGTCACAATGCATGGTGAGCATCTTCAGACATGTTTAATTCACAATCTTGTACACTTATACTTGTTAATAGTGACCAATTAGGTCTGATATTTATAAATTCAAGATCTAACCAACTTCCTTGGAATCATGAAGATCTTGTCCACATACAACCGTCAGTGGTTAGATTTGAATCCATCAAATCCATGTTCTTTAGTTGTATTAACTTGGATTCTCAACCCAAACGTCCATTCTTTTAACTCATAGTCTATTTCTTCATAGATTGATCCACTAACCGATTGGCTTTGATTATTTTTCAAAATTCCAATTGACAGGATTGTCAACTACTCAACCAACTAATCTAGATATCTGGTTAATCACTTAAATGTTTTCTTCTAGATGTAGCTTGATCACTCGGTCAACCAATTCAAGTAGAAGTGCGATGAACCAACAAAACCTAAGGTTCTGACATTCTTCTTAGTGTGTGATTTCATGAAAAGTAGAAATAAACTTTGAAACAATTGTGTTGTTCATAATTATGGGACAATAAAAACATAAACAAAGAAAATGATTTTGTATGGACGACAAAAATATCATTTAGAGAAAAAGATAAAAACATTCATTCCCACAAAGTATGAGTTGAAATATTAATAGAAATTGTGTATGAAAGGAACATTTTTTCTTACTATGTTAAAAAAAAAATAGAAATCTATATTCAAAGAAATATTAAAACATAGTATTTTTGTTTTCGTTTAGATTTGATTGTTTTAAGTGTGCTAAATTTACATGTAGAATATTCATGTTTTCATTTTACATGCATTTGAACTTTTTTCCTTGCGATATGTTATGTGTACTAATATATTATAGTTTAAAAACCAATGGCTAGTAGTAAACAAAGGTATAATGATCAATTCATGTAAAGTGGATATTACAAAACAAAAATGATGTTTTTGTTATTCAAATAGTAAATGTATCTAATTAAGGTATATAACATATTACAAAAGTGAAGAAAGGATTAATACAACAACAATAATTTCAAAGGACAATAAAATGAGAAAAACACATGTGTTCTATGAAGACGTAAAGTATTTACATGGCATGTTACAATGATAAGGACTCTAATCGTTTCTCTTATTTCTTCATAATCATAACATAAGCACTTTTTTTTTCATCTTGGCATAACATCGAAAAGATAAAGGTGGAGATATGTGCAAGCCATCGATTTATTTCACTCTTGATATGGAAGTGAAGGTCAACCATTGCCACTCGTTTTCCTAATATCAAGTATATCCCATTGTAAAGTGAATCGTTATTATTTTTGTATAGTAAGGGTTCATTGCATATTTAGAGGAATTAGTTTACAATTTCCTCTTGTTATAAGTGATATTGGAACATTGCTTGGGTTACTTGTGTCAAATGGAACACCAATGTACTTATCATATAGAATAATAGTGAACATTAAAAGTTGAGGGGGATTTAAACCACGTATATAGAAAATATTTTGAATGTGTCCAAGTGCACCATTAAATAAGCCAGATTCAACCATGAGTTACATGTCAACATGACACATTGACCATGCAATTAAAATAATTTATGTTCCAATTGATTGTCGTCAACACCATCAATTTCATCCTATCTTATATGCTCAACTACAAATCATGCAAATGGAGAATTTAATGATTTCAACATTTTCCTGTTATGTAGGGTGACCAAATAATTTGTTTGGAACAAGTGAATGTTGAATTAAATAAAATGAATTCTCTAGGATTCAAAATCATATCCAACTACTACATAATAATATCTCAATCATCATGAAGGGGTTCAACATTTTTTATGTTAGTCAAGAGTTTATGAAAAGAGGATTGTTTTGGATGATTTACTTGTTGTTAGAATATTGTATCCAAAGTGACAATAATATTGATTTTTTTCCGCAAAAAAATACTTATTATATTACCTACATACAAAATCTAATCTCTCACATGAGGAAATTAACCAATGTCACCCACAATAATGATGGATCTACCACCAAAAGATCACAATTTTTTTCTCAAGAATCTATCTATATGAGTAACTTCAGTCATAGAAATATCATTTCATCCATCCAAATATATTGAATATTACTCATTTCTTCTTGAAATATTACAAGATATTTCCCTTATTGTAGTCACATATATTTGATAGGAATTTTCAAAGAAGATTGTATTGTTTTGGCATGTATATTAGAAGTATTTATTCTTGTTGGAGAAAGGAAAAGAAAAGGACTATGGACATTAGCTGATGAGGTAGAGAGAGAATGTGAAATACATTGAATAAGAAAATACTTTTGAGTGCCAATAGTTTGTACAATGATGTAAAGAGGTTCACGATATTCATATTCAACTATGTTATAATATGATCTCAAAATAAATCCATTGTTTATATGACAAGGATGTTGGAGATGGAAATGTGCTAAGATAATTTTCAACATTAACACTCATATATTGATACTTTTTTATAAAATCAATAGCTTATTTTTCAACACCATTTGAAACTATTTATTTCTCCCAATTAAAGCACATATAAGAGTCACATGGACCAAGAGTGAGAAGGTATGGAATAATTATATTATTTTGAGGAATAAAGCGAAACAAAATATTTCATTGTTCAAAATATTATTAGATGTTAGTTTCTTGTTCATGAGAATATTCATTCTCTTCAACAATATCAAATGAGAAAGGGGACCGATCAACATGCCATGGTCGACATAAAAAATTCCTCCAATTTTCCTTCATTGTTTCACTTGAAAGCCATATATCTATGGGAATATTATGAAATGGTTTGTACAAAAGTAATTGAGTCCAACAAAAAGTATTAAATTCATCTAAAGCTTCATTGGGAATAGAATAAAACCACAACCAAACTTGAGCAATGGTGTGGACATCTATATTTTTCCATGTTTCTTTATTATGTTTAGAATCAAAGGTCCAAGATCTTGTTGTTTATATCATAGACAAATGTTCATGAAAAGAAGGTCGATTTTGGTATATTTCAACAAGACTATTATGAGAAGGAAAATGATGAGAATCCTTAGATAGTTTTTTGAATACCTTTCTACCAACATTTAGGGGGGATCCACTACAAACTACAAGAGAGAACATTAATAACATATGGCAAGTTTCTTGTTATCCTATGTCATGATCAACAAGCTTTTCTACATGGAACCTTCTATATTCACACAAGGTATGATCTTTATAACTACTTACATTTGAAATTCTAATCAACATATCTTAATAAATTTCCAACTTCTTTTCCTCGTGTGAAACATGCTTTGTAATATATTTCGAAACAATATACCAAGAAACCATTATCTAACAATCAACATCAGCACGCTACATTGAAAGAAGATCAACATTATGTACATTTATCCTATCATCATTTCATGCAGGCTCATATTTATTTTTCCATTTCTCATCTATGAATAATATCAAATCATCACGAATATCCCATGGAGCATTTTACCGACATGTGATAATAGACCAGTTTATTATATTTGAACACAATTCAATAATTTCTCATAATATTCATGAGGATTGGAAGAGAAAATTTATGCATTGTTCAATAGGAATAAATTATCATTTAGTCTTTGAGGAACCATTACTTTTCATTGATCGATGTCACATGGATTCCATGTTGTTACCTATGTAACAAGGAATGTTTTAGAATCATGCACATATAAAGGGTTTGACCAATCTGATGTTTTCGTGTTAGGAGAACCTTCGAACAATAAGAAACCATTGATGTGGGTTGAAATTCTATGTTTCCACTCATACCTAAAAAAGAATATATAATGTATAGCATAAATACAACAACACAAACCTGTACCAAATGTATTTAGCTCCAATATATTTTTTTATGACTTTTTCCTAGAAGATATTAAATTATTGATGAATGCAAATTGAAACAAGATGGAGGTATTGGATAACATTTTCATTTTTTATGATGTTCATTTAAACCACAATAATGTACATTTTTGGGCATGAGATTACATTAGTTTGGCCACTTTGTGTCAACTTCACTCAAAGTAAAAAATAATTTTGGACAGCACAGTCGAGAAATAATGCTAACGAGTTTAGTATGACACATTTTCGAATAGGTCCTTTTACCTATACGAAAAGAAACAAAATGCATAACATGCTCAACCAACTTATTGTTAGGTGAATCAATGAGTTGTTGACACAAGTATGAGTTGTTGACACAAGTATTGAATTGTTGAAAGTGAGTTATCATGTATATTACTCTTTACAAAGGTTTCATTAGTTGCTTGGATACAATGATGCAGAATTGTGTTCAAAAAGAAATAGTAAACTCATGGATGGTGTAAGGACCCCGCATCGTTACCACTATGAGAAAAGAGAAAAATGTTTTTTGTGTTAAGGTAAGAAGGAAACGACGTCGATCAGAGGAACCACACAACCTGACTACGATCGCAAGCATGCGAGTTAGACAACAAAAATATGACTCCATGCACTAGCACAATGATCAACTCGACGAATCAAGTGTAAATCAAAGATAGAAATGACTACACGCTGAACACACAACACGAAAAACGCTTACAAGCAAAGGAAAACATCCCAATCCCGACAAATCGGCCTTGACTATCAATAATTGGAACCTTTAAGGCACACAAACCCACGCATGAAGGCGTTACCTCCCAAGCGGCAACAACAACTATAACGCGTAAGAACACACAATGGGTAGCACCGACTCCGACACCATTATGGTTTGCCTCTAATCATTAGGGCACGCGATGATCCCTTCATCAAGAATCATGTTTCCATGCGACGATAGGCATACAGTAACCTAGGAGAAGCACGACATCTCTAGACCAAGAACCAAGAAATTTAAACACGCTAAAGGATCGAAATAACTGACACCCACAAGGCGAGAAACAACCCAATCACCCACATTACAAGGCATCCAGACGCAAAGGATACTGACGACTATAACAATCTTACCGCAAGTTAAAATTCTGGCGCACAAGGTCTAAAAAATACTTACCTCATCTAGGAGGCGCGAAACGCCATCTTATGAATATCCCAAAAAATCCATTCTACAATAACCTGAAGAAAAGGAATTCCTCTCTCTCGCTTCTCAAATCAATCATTAATTCGATAAGATCTTCATACCGAGGTCTCACTGCAATCGTCAACCCTAACAATCTTATTGCGGTTGATAAAATTTGATGTCCATTCAGGGTAGGTACTAAGGCCTAAAAGGTTGCTGACTTAGGATTGACATCTAACGAATATATCTATCGATATCTGATAATGACAAGGTGGTAAAAAAAGTTAATGAAATAATGCTAAATCGTTACCTAAGAACAATTATAAATTTATAATCCAGGAACAAGTATGATCTATGCGACCAGTAAAATAACCCTACAAAAAGGGACCTTTTAAATTGAATCAATTTTAATACCAGTTCTAACTACGGAAATGAATATGGTAAAATAATACAGTCTAAGTCCTTAAGGTGTTTGTTATCTAGCCCAACGTATCCACTGAGTCATAATCAGTTAGCTGGCAACCAAAATGGGGGTAGCAATTGTAAAAACGAAGTCATTGTGTTAGTGGTCAACTATAAAAATGTCAGAAAAATAATATAACAAAAACGCAGTCCAAGGTGTGACAGTCCAACATCAATTCAATGTCATAAGAATAATATCAATCATAATGATAGAACACTGTCATTCAATAAATCCGTTACAACTTCGACCATTGAAATCGCTGCCCTATGGGAGTGAGGGAAATGTTGTCCCATTTTTAACCAAGGTAATTATGATCATTAAAATAGATCATGCGCCACAATTTACCTTACCCATAAATTTCAACATTCTATTAGGATATATATATATAATTCCTCTATACACACCGACAGGAAATCATAAATACAAAATTTCTCCTTACCCGCAGACAGAGAAGAATTACACCTGGCGGTTGGAGCGAACCCTCCAGCTTCAGTTATGAATCAATTGGAATGAAGGGAATTTATCACGGATTTTTCCATAGTTGGAAGGACCGAGAGACGTATAAGATTTTCATCATAAATAAGGAAAATAAATTTAAAAGTCTTTCACATCATCATAAATAAGGAAAATAAATTTAAAAGTGTTCTAAACTGGCTTGCTAACTGATTTCAACGCACAATTTGAATTCATTTAAAATCAGGTCAGGCGTAGATGCGAATTTCGCACTCTCGCAGTTATAATTTGGTTGCAATATAATTAGATGACATAAGAACTTCTGATTCAATTCACCGAGCTACAGAGTGGTAAACATTTCATAACGATCTTGAGCTGTGGTTTTGAATTCCGCCTTGCATCAACATACTGATTGGGCACAATGGATAGGTGAATATGCAAAATAGCATTAAGATAAACTGACATAAAAGGGGGGTGGAATCGCAGAGGTGGAACATTGCCCGTCCAGGGTAAGGTTGCACTGAGTTTTAAAAGAAAAATGCATACATCATGTACCCAGTACCCATCTTACTTTAAACGCAGACCGCCATGACCAAAGGACGCAGTCAATCATACATCCGCATTCGAGAACGCTATAAAAATTTCACAGTCCACCGGTAAGTGGCTATATAAAATCGACGTCAAGGGTAAATGGATTTACTCAAATCAGAGTCAATAATAGGTAAAAAGAGCGTTGTCAATAATAGTTTGTTGTCAAAAATTCAATTGCAGACACCAATAGCTGAAAACCACACTGTCCACAAGGGTAAATGTCAATAATAAGTTGATCACAGCCACTTTAATTTAAAAAGGAACACAATCAATCAAGAGGACAACGCTGAGATTCTTCCTTTCAAGAGATGGGATATGATAATAAAATAGCAGAGAATAGATTACCTTCCACAACGCAGAGGTGAACTAAGGACGAAGAAGGTAATGAGCGGTTCGCTCAGAGAGACAATAAACAAACGCAGAGGTAAACAATCGCAACAAAGCACAAGGAAAACAATCAACAAAGGTAGATGATTGGTAGGAATGTCCTTCACTCATCATCCATGCAAAAGCAGGGCGTTGAGATCCATAGGTCTATTAACGTTGAAGTGACGACCGTAGGGCGTTGAGATCCATAGGTCTATTAACGCTGAAGTGACGACCGTAGATCAGGCTCCTAGCCGACTTCTGAGGCATGGAGTGAAGAGCTAGAGACAAAGGCAAACATAAGACACAATCATCACAATTAATAAACCAGAGGTCAAGACATGCAGGGATCGAAGACCATGTGAAATCAGCATCGAGCTAAAGGCTATGGGGGAATTTCAGTCATGGACTAGAATGCTAAGACAATTATTTTCCTTACTGAATTAAACATACAAAACTAAAAGAATAAATAATACTAACAATCTACCATGCAGAAATAAGGAAGCGTACTGCATCCCAAGTAGCCCGCTCTAAGTTGATTTTCCGTCTGCTCGGTGCATCTCCTGCTTGTTGGCCGATGAGACTTCACCGGTGCCTCCCAACCAATGCTAGGGGTACTCCTCTTCCCCCTTATCCCACCGAGCCACAAAAGAGCCACATACACTAACCAGAGAATCAACTAGTTCCCAGCTCGCCTCGCAAGGCTGAGCTACCACTCCTCATCGAGCTGGGTATCCCAACTCCCACAAGCTAAGTCAGTCAAATATGAATTTCTGCAACGTAACGTTACGCATCACCGAAGAGATCTCTCTTCCTCCTCCTCCCTCCTTTATATAGATTTTCTAATTCATTTACTTTCCCAAAATCCATTTTAATTTACTGTTCATTAATTTAATTCATAATAATTCTCCTCGTACATGTGTCACCCATCCTCTTCATTCCTCCAAAAACTAATTTCTTTAATTAATTAATTACCCTTATTTCCCTCACCCACCTAGAGTCACTCCTAGAATCGCTCCTAGGTGTCCCCAAATTTCCTTACAGGTTTTAATTACTTTCCCCATTATTAATTTGCTAGTTCTGTTTAAATTAGAAGGTTCTTAAATGGTAGATACCTTATTAACTTGGACTAACTGTTTTTTCCTAGTGTTTCCCCTTTCTTGTATGCTTCCTGTCTTTTCCTAGTTTCCTAGTTATTTTAGATTTCCCCTTTTTCCCTTTTTAAATAAACTCAAAAAAGCATGTGCAGAAACTTACCCTTTTTCCCCTTTTGCCCCCTTTTTAATGAATTAAATTTTTAAATAGCATATTAAAGTAAAATAATCATTTCCCCTTTTTAAGTTTTATCCCAAAATATTTTTATAAATCACTTTAATTGCTTACCCCCTTCTTGTCACAAGATTAATAAAGATTATCTTTATTATTTATTTTATTTTTTTATTTTTATATATGTTTATTATTATTATTATTATTATTATTATTATTATAAATAGGTAAAATTTTACCGCTAGCAAAATTTAGACCTAGACCTTATTTTCCTAGGTTGGGCGACATTTTTTTTTTAAGGGAAAGTTTTCAAATCTTCTTTAACTCTTTATTGTCCTAAAGCCATCTAGATTTATCCAATTATTAAATAACCACACGATGTGCCCTTTAGGATGCACTAGGTGCTCCAAGGGTGCCACTCGTCTCTTTCTGTTTCTCTTGTGCGACGTGCCCTTCAGGACGCACCACGTGCTCTAAGGGTGCTACTCGCCTCTTTCCTTTTTTCTTGTGCGATGTGCCCTTCAGGACGCACCACGTGCTCTAAGGGTGCCACTCGCCTCTTGACTGACTTGGTAGACATAAAAAAACCCTGGAGTCAATACTCCACTAGGTGATCTCGTGGGAGACTAAGGGCCTCTAAGGAATATTGGCCCTGCCTTATTACGCGCCCTTTAGAATCATCGTGAGTGTCTGTCGCAGTCTCCCCTCACGGCATCATGGGTCTTCTCGAATTAGGTAATCATTAACCTACAGTTCGAGCCACGACGAGAGTGCTAGTAGGTTGTGGCAGGGTTGTTGTCCACACCTCTCTCTCAACATCTCTGGTATTTGAGCATGACCCCTCTACTCGACATGTGAGTCCGGTTGACAAGCTATCGTCAGCCTGCATCATCAATGAATCATGTCAGAAATATATCCCTATCATATCATCTCATCAGATGCACTAATATCACATATAAAACAATCAAACCCCATTAGTTCACTCCCCGACTCGATCCAGAGTCCAAGGGGTTCCATCGATGCCTCTGCGTCCTCGAGGTCCAAAATCCTGCACACTCAGTAAAACCGAGTCAATAGTACCTATCTATGTCAATGCAACAAAAAAACACGACATCAACCCATAACGTCTCATAATCATAATCAAATGCCCAATAGTATAATAATATGGATCACTTGCAAGAAAGTGTCCTCAAAGAATAATTTCTCTTAGTGCGTGCAAGAGGGGGATGTTACATACACCCCCTCTTGGTCTAAACTTCGTCCCAAAGTTTCACAGTATATAAGTGCCAAAATAATGCGATCACAGTATCATAAGTCTATCTATAAACAAAAAAAAAGAAATTGTTGGCGCATATCATATGCATCCTTCGAGGTCATCGAGTGCGAACTACAGTTGTCCCATTTGACCTTCACCTACTCCACTATTTGACGTCGTAGATTTCGAATGCGATGATCCAGGATGTAGATCGGTTCAATTGTGAGCACCCCCTCATCCGACACCCACCAGGTGCTCAAGTCCAAACATGTGTAGGATCACTAATCAAAATGTCTCAAACAGAGACGTGAAATACATCATGAAAAACGCCTCAAGAATCAAGCAAGGCTAGGCAATAGGCCACGAGCCTCTCCTTTCCACAATCTCTTAGGTTACCACGAACATAGGATATAGTTTAGCCCCCTATTCCAACTTGATCGAACTCTTATGTTGTTTCAGCCGCAAGAATACTCGATCATCAAATCGTAACTATTGTCGACACGACATGCATCGACATAACTCTTATGCTGATCCTGTGCTTCCTTGATTCTTTGTCTTACAGTTTGCATTTAATATTTCATTTCTTGGATTGATTTCGGTCCCACCATGACACTGTCCTCAAGATGATCCCAACTAAAAGGCATCTGACACGGTCGCCTGTAAAGAAACTCGAAATACGCCATCTTAATGGTGCTTTGGTAATTGTTATTATAATCAAAATCTATCAGTGGCAATAATTATTTCCAATGCTTCTATTGGTCCCTCACATATATGCGCAACATGTCTTCCAAGGTATAGTTCATTCGTTTCGTCTTCCTGTCAATCTCTGGGTGATACACAACACTAAAGTTAAGTTGGTTTCCCAAGGCCTCTTGGAAACTAGTCCAAAATTGTCCACTAAACAATGATCTTCGATAGGATATAATCCTCTTAGGTACACTACGCAGCCTCACAACCTCACTGCTGAAAACTCTAGCTATGTCAGGTGCTTGATATGTCATATGCACAGGAACAAGGTGAGCACTCTTCATCGGAGTGTCTACTACTACGAAAATTGAGTCGTGTCTCATTGCCATCAGTGGAAATCCAACAATAAAATCCATCGAAATAACCTCCCATTTCGATTCCGGAATAACATGTGGCTGTAGTAATTTTGTTGGGTGTCTATGTTCAACCTTTACCTGCTGACATTCTAGACATATGGACACCTAGTTTACTGTGTCTGCCTTCATTCCCTTCCAAAAGAATAAGGGTTTAAGGTCCTCCCTCATCTTCATGACTCCCAAATGAGCCATGTATAAAGATCTATGAGCTCGCTTAGGATCAAGCTCCTTAACTCGTCCTTCGGTGGTATGTAAATCTGATTTTTAAACCTCAATAATCCATCTTCGTCAATCGTAATCCTTCAAATCTTGGTACCATCATTGTGTTTTGTCCGATAAAATCCTTGACCTCTTTGTACCAGTCATTTTCATGTTGTATAGCTAGAATCCTTTCACGTAGATTCGTCTGAAGAGGCAACTCCGAGAAGATGCATGGTCTCCAACTCAATGCATCTGCCACTTAGTTCATTGTTCCATTTATGTAAGTAATCTCAAAATCATACTCACTAGGCAATTCTAACCAACGTCGTTGCCGGGCGTTCAGGTCACTTTGCGTAAAAAGTGTTGTAGCCCACCATGGTGTGTCTTTATTTCAAATTTTCATCCAACAAGGTGTTTTCTCCAAACTTTCAAGGAAAAAACAATGGCTAACAACTCGAAATCGTGCATCTCATAGTTCTCCTCATGCCTTCTCAATTTCCTCGAGATGTGGGCGATATATCAACCATCTTGCATCAAGACTCCACCTAAGCCTTCCCTGGATGTGTCAGTGTATACCATGAAGTCTGCATCCATGTCAGGGACCTTTAGTATCGGTGATATTGTCAACAACTCCTTGAGCCTCCGAAATGATTCCGTGCATTTCTCGGTCCAAACAAACTTCTTGTTCTTCTTCTGTAACTTGGTGATCGGATTTGCTATCTTCGAAAATCCCTCGATGAACCATCAATAGTATCGTGCTAAACTGATGAAGCTACGTACTTCCAGGACAACGTCAGTGTAGGCCATTCCATAATAACCTCGACCTTTGTTGGATCGACAGAGATACCTTCACTGGAGATGACATGCCCTAAGTAGTGAATCTTCAATTGATAGAAAGAGCATTTGGACAACTTCCCAAACAATGTGTGCTCTCATAGACACTGTAGTACCATGCACAAGCTCTCGTCATGTTCCTCCATCATTCGAGAGTAAATCAAAATATTGTTAGTGAATACTTGGACGAACTTTTCCAAGTACTCACGGAACACCCCGTTCATCAAACTCATATATTCCCCCTAAGGCGTTTGTCAGTCCAAATGGTAAATCGTAAACTCGTAATGTCCAAACCTCATATTAAAGGCAGTCTTAGGGACATCATCCTCCTTGATCCATAACTGGTGATACCCTGATCATAGATCCATCTTTGAGAACACCGTCGCACCCTTCATCTGATCAACATATCATCTATCCTCAGCAACCAATATTGATCCTTGGTCATTGCCTTGTTCAATTGATGGTAGTCAATGCAGAGCCTCCACAACCCCTTCTTCTTTTGTATGAAAATAACAGACGCACCCCATGGTGACACACTAGGGCGTATCAGTCCCAAGTCTAGCAACTCCTTCAGTTGCAATATCAACTCATGTAACTCTGGGATTGACATCCGATAAGGTGTTCTATCTATCAGTTTAGTCCTCGGCTTTAGCTCTATAGTAAAATCCAATTCACTCTCCGGCGACATCCCAGGTAACTCCTTCGGAAAGACATCTAAAAACTCTCTCACCACTAGAAGGTGTTCTAGACCTTCCTCCACTCCCTTCTCATTCAACACAAGGATCGCATAAATATTTCACCCCTTGGACATGATCTTCCGTAGCTACAAGGAAGAGATGAACCTCCCAGAAACTCCTTGGTTTTGACCTACAATTACACGTCTTTGTCCTTCATCATCGACCAAGATCAACTATTTCTTCTTATAGTTGAGTATTGCCTCGTGCAATTCCAACCATTCCATACCGATCACGACATCATAAGATCCTAAGATTGTGATGTACAGGTTGGCCCTGGTGACAAACTCTCCAAGGTTAAGGATACAACCTATAACCTTTCCTCCAACCTTCTGTTTGGCTCATGAAGCCATCTCTACGAACCTAAACTCATCCTATTCGACTACCTTTACCTTAATCCTTTTTAGCATTGCACCTTAAATGAAACTCTCGGTAGCACTGGGATCTATCAAAATACTAAGGGTCTGGTTAGCGATGGTACCTAACATCTCAAACACAGTCAACTGGTGCTCTACCTGGCGGTTATTCACCGCTGCATAAATTCGAAGGGCCTTGCCCAAATATCCCATGGTAGTGGGTCCGACTGATCCAAATTCTCTATTCCTCTCTACAGGGAAATCACGTTGGTAGTGTGGCTCCCCACACGTCCAACACCCCTTCTTCGGTGTAGTACTCCTGGTACTCGAAGTAGAAGTTGAATTCTAAAAATAAGGCCAAACTTGAACTTCTTGACCTTTAGGTTCTGGGGAAAAGGTGCAGAGCATACTGAGAAACTCCCAACAGGCCTCTTACCCAGGCACCGTGTGTCTTCCTTGTCATAAGGCGATGAAATCATCGAGCTAACAGTCAGCGAATTCCTCAGAGAGACACCTCTCCTAGAACTGTTCCTCAAACAATTCCCATGACACGTCATCGACGGTTATGTTCAAAAGTGGCAGAAGCATCTTCCGCCATAGAAGAGCGCTCCCCTTAAGTTGAAACACCACCATGTAGACCTTCATGATGAAGGTCGTAATCGCGAAGTGTGAAACACAATGCCTTATTCTACAATTGTGCCTTGACGGAATAGTATTTCGCGACACTTGCGGACTTAAGAACTCAAACCTCTCAAGATCTCGGTGGATGCTAACGGTACTAGCTAGGGTGCACTGTGGACCCTTACGAGTACAGGTGTCCTGGACTCATCATAGTACTGATGGTGAATCAAGGCCCTTGAAATTACCTAGAAGGGCCTTGTCTGACCATCATCTTCCTTTACAACAAGCGAATCTAGCCCAAGGACTTGTGCTTCCCCTTGGGGGTTTGACTTCGATGGTGCGGGAACCTATGGAGGCATCACACCTCCTTCCATGGCACCACATTGTGAACCTCTAAGGCGTCCTCTAAATAAAATCACCACATGGCCATGTTAAGGTTTTTAATGAGTGTTAGGTTAAAACTCAAAGGTTTACTGCAGTGGAAAGCCTGGAGATCCACAGTCATAGGGTTGAACCCGCTCTGATACCATATGTAAGGACCCCACATCATTACTACTGTGAGTGAAGAATTTTTGTGTGTGTGTGTGTGTTAAGGTAAGAAGGAAACAACGTCGATAAGAGGAACCACACAACCTAACGATGATCACAAGAATGCGGGTGAGGCAACAAACAACTACAACTCCACGCACTAGCACAATGATCAACTCAACGAATCAAGCGTAAATCAAAGATAGAAATGACTACCCACCGAACACACAACATGACAACACTTACAAGCGAAGGACAACATCCCAATCCCGACACATCATCCTTGACAATCAGTAATTGGAACCTCTAAGGCACACAAACCCACGCATGAAGGCATTACTTCCCAAGTAGCAACAACAACTATAACACGTAAGCGCCCACAATGGGTAGCACCGACTCTGACCCCATTATGTTTAGCCTCTAATCATTAGGGCAGCCGATGATCCCCTCATCAGGAATCATGTTTCCACGTGATGATAGGAGTAGAGTAACCTAGGAGAAACACGACATCTCTAGACCAAGAACCAATAAATTTAAACACTCTAAAGGATCAAAATAACTGACACCCACAAGGAGAGAAACAACCCAATAACCAACATTACAATTCATCCAAATATAAGGGATACTGACGACTATAACAATCTTACCGCAAGTTAAAATCCCGGTGCACAAGGTCTAAAGAAAACTTACCTCATCTAAGAGGCACAAAACGCCATCTTATGAATATCCCAAAAATCCATTCTACAATAACATGAAGCAAAGGCATTTCTCTTTCTCGCTTCTCAAGTCAATCATTAATTCGATAAGATCTTCATACCGAGGTCTCACTGCAATCGTCAACCCTAACAATCTTATCGCGGTTGATAAAATTTGATGTCCATTTAGGGTAGGTACTAAGGATTAAAATGTTTTTGACTTAGGATTGACATCTAACGAAGATATCTATCGATATATGATAACAATAAGGTGGTAAAACAAGTTAATGAAATAATTCTAAATCACTACCTAAGAACAATTTTAAATTTATAATCTAGGACGAAGTATGATCTATGCGACCAGTAAAATAACCCTGCAAAAAGGGACCTTTTAAACTGAATCAATTTTAATACCAGTTCTAACCATAGAACTGAACCAAGTATGATCTATGCGACCAGTAAAATAACCCTGCAAAAAGGGACCTTTTAAACTGAATCAATTTTAATACCAGTTCTAACCATAGAACTGAAGATGGTAAAATAATACAGTCTAAGTTCTTAAGGTGTGTGTTAGCTAGCCCAACGTATCCACTAAGTCATAATCAGTTAGTTGGCAACGAAAATGGGGGTAACAATTGTAAAAATGAGGTCATTGTGTTAGTTGTCAACTGTAAAGTTGTTAGAAAAATAATATAACAAAAACGCAGTCCAAGGTGTGACATTCCAACATCAATTCATTGTCATAAGAATAATATCAATCATAAATATAGAACATTGTCATTCAATAAATCCATTACAACTTCGACCATTGAAATCACTGCCCTATGGGAGTGAGGGAAACGTTGTCCCATTTTTAACCAAGGTAATTATGATAATTAAAATAGATATCGTTTCCCTCTTCATCCAGTGATTAACCCCCTCTGTTGTCTCAACACCTCTAGGTTTTATTTAGAGAAACATCTACAACGTTGTCTAAAAATGGGAACAATCGCCTCCACTAACTCACTGTAAGATCATGCCCCACAATTTACCTTACCCATAAATTTCAACATTCTATTATCATATATATATATATCTATAGTTCCTCTATACACACCGACAGGAAATCATAAATATAAATTTTCTCCTTACCTGCAGACAGAGAAGAATTACACCTGGCGGTTGGAGCGAACCCTCCAGCTTCAGTTATGAATCAATTGGAATGAAGGGAATTTATCACATATTTTTCCATAGTTGGTAGGACCGAGAGACGTATAAGATTTTCATCATAAATAAGGAAAATAAATTTAAAAGTCTTTCACGTCATCATAAACAAGGAAAATAAATTTAAAAGTGTTCTAAACTTGCTTGCTAACTGATTTCAACGCACAATTTGAATTCATTTAAGATCAGGTCGGGCATAGATGCGAATTTTGCACTCTCGCAATTATAATTTGGTTGCAATATAATTAGATGACATAAGAACTTCTTATTCAAGTCATTGAGCTACAGAGTGGTAAACATTTCATAACTATATTGAGTTGTGGTTTTGAATTCTACCTTGCATCAACATACTGATCGGGCATAATGGATAGGTGAATACGTAGAACAACATTAAGATAAACTGGCATAAAAGGGGGGTGGAATCGCAGAGGTGGAACATTGCCCGTCCAGAGTAAGGTTGCATTGAGTTTTAAAAGAAAAATGCATACATCATGCATCATGTACCCAGCTTACTTTAAACGCATAGATTAAATGAAGACCGCCATTACCAAAGGACGCAGTCAATCATACATCCGGATTCAAGAACGCTATAAACATTTCACAGTCCACCGGTAAGTGGCTATATAAAATCGATGTCAAGGGTAAATGGATTTACTCAAATCACAGTAAATAATAGGTAAAGAGAGCATTGTCAATAATAGTTTCCTATCAAAAATTCAATTGTAGACACCAATAGCTGAAAACCACGTTGTTCAAAAGGGTAAATGTCAATAATAAGTTGATTGCAGCCACTTTAATTTAAAACGAAACACTGTCAATCAATAGTACAACACTGAGATTCTTCCTTTCAAGAGCTGGAATATGATAAGAAAATAGTAGAGAATAGATTACCTTATGCAATGCAGAGGTGAACTAAGGGCACAGAAGGTAATGAGAGGTTCGCTGAGGGAGACGATAAACAAAATCAGAGGTAAACAATCGCAACAAGGCGTAAGGAAAACACTCAACCAGGAAAAATCAACAAAGGTAGATGACCGGTAGGAACGTCCTTCGCTCATCATCCACACACAGAAAAACAAGGTGTTGAGATCCATAGGTCTATTAATGTCGAAGCAACGACCATAGATCAAGATTCTGGCCAACTACTTAGGCATGGACTGAAGAGATAGAGACAAAGGAAAACATAAGCCGTAATCATCAAAATCAATAAACCACATGACGATCAAGACATGCAGGGATCGAAGACCATGTGAAATCAACATCGAGCTAAAGGCTATGGGGGAATTTGAGTCATCGACTAGAATTCTAAGAAAATTATTTTCCTTACCGAATTAAACATACATAACTAAAATCATAATTCATACTAACAATCTACCATGTAGAAATAAGGAAGCGTACCGTATCCCAAGTAGCCCTCTCTGAGTTGTTGTTCTGCGCGTGTTGTAGGAAAATCTGCCTGCGGACAAGTAGATCGACCTCTAAGGCTTGACCTTAACCCTAGACAGAAAAGTGCTTATCATGGACACTGAATTTCTTTCGAATCTATCTAAGCCTAATGCATGAGAAGGGAAAGTAACAGAAGTACCTCTTAACTGACATTTGTCCCTGCATGCTCCTAGTTGCGCTCCAATCCTTTGCTCCTCGCTGAGGTCTGTGGACAAAACAAGATACGACCACTTCCTACTCTATTGACATTAGCTTGAAAACAGATCTATCACTGAATGATAAGTTCATGTAACATCAGACACAAACTAGAAAGA
>ML784327.1:805235-822410 GCA_009831015.1 Picea engelmannii | reverse complement strand
GCCTAATGCATGAGAAGGGAAAGTAACAGAAGTACCTCTTAACCGACGTTTGTCCCTGCACGCTCCGAGTTGCGCTCCAATCCTTTGCTCCTCGCTGAGGTCTGTGGACAAAACAAGATACAACCACTTCCTACTCTATTGACTTTAGCTTGAAAACAGATCTATCCCTGAATGATAAGTTCATGTAACATCAGACACAAACTAGAAAGAAACAGGCCAAGCGTTTCATATTAATGAGAATAACGACAGCAGTGCTTACAATCGTAGATGCGAATGCGACAGCTTCGTCAGGTCCTATTCGTCTAACCCTTGCCTAAACGATCCACAACCTGGATCACAGCAGCTTCGATGATTGCTCTCCTTTGGCTGACTGCAAGTTTCCTCCAAGATCATAAGTTTCACATATTCAGTTCCTCTTCCACACTTATGAGATCATAAGTTTGGTGTGATTTATCCTCTCATCACCATAGAGCTTGCTTATATAGGTTGGGAGGAGCTTAACCATTTGAGTTATGTTTAGAACCAGTTGATAACCTCCTCCTTAGATTAGAGATCTTTTGACAAAACCAAGAATTCGAGCTCAACCGCCTCCTAAACTCGAATGATTCTCCCCTTATTCTTCTCACCGGGCTAAAAATTTACCCAGAATGGAGAGCGCTCCCTTAGAAGGGGCATCAGAGCGTTAGAACGCTCCTGAACAAGTCAAGGGAAGCGCCAGCGCTTCAAATCTGAGCAACGCTTCTACAAAGGGGCGGAGAAGCGTTATAACGCTTCTAAGGCATGGTAGAAGGGCGCCGACACTCCTCAGGCAGTTTTAGGGGAGTGTTCCCCTTCCAAACCCTTGATTTAGAAGCCCTTTTAGGTGTTAAGAGATGTTTGACTTCAGTGAACCAGTTTCTTCCTTCAAACCAAGTATATAAGATGTTTCAAGTGCCTCTTTAGCGTCGTCGTTGTGATAACATGATCCGACAACATTCACGACACTTTATATCCAACTTGCGACACTTGCAACAAGTTGTAAGGGAGTTGCGACACTTGCGACAAGTGAGAGGCAATATGCGACACTTATCCAATTGAGTGATTTTGATGTGTAACAACGCGCTCAATGCAACTCCTTCTTGTCGGCTGATGAGACTTCACTGGTATGTCCCAGCCAATGCTAGGGGTACTCTTCTTCCGCCTTAGCCCCCCGAGTCGCAAAGGGGCCACACACACTAAACAGAGAATCAACTAGCTCCCATCTCGCCTCGCAAGGCCGAGCTACCACTCCTCACCGAGATGGCTATCCAAACTCCCACAAGCTAAGTCAGTGAGGTATGAATTTCTACAACGTAATGTTACACATCACCGAATATATCTCTCTTCCTCCTCCTCCCATCTTTATATAGATTTTCTAAGTCATTTACTTTCCCAAAATTCCTTTTAATTTACTATTCATTAATTTAATTCATAATAATCCTCCTCGTACATGTGTCACCCATCCCCTTCATTCCTCCAAAAACTATTTTCTTTAATTAATTAATTACCCTTATTTCCCTCACTCACCTAGAGTCACTCCTAGAATCGCTCCTAGGCGTCCCCAAATTCCCTTACAGGTTTTAATTACTTTCCCCGTTATTAATTTGCTAGTTCAATTTAAATTAGAAAGTTCTTAAATGGTAGATACTTTACTAAGTTGGACTGACCTCTTTTTCCTTGTGTTTCCCCTTTCTTTTAAGCTTCCCACTTTTTCCTAGTTTCCTAGTTATATTACATTTCCCCTTTTTCCCTTTTTAAATAAACTCAAAAAGGCATGTGCAGAAACTTACCCTTTTTCCCCCTTTCTAATGAATTATATTTTTAATTAGCATAATAGAGTAAAAAAATCATTTCCCCTTTTTAAGTTTTATCCCCAAATATTTTTATAAATCACTTTAATTGCTTACCACCTTCTTGTCACAAGATTAATGAAGATTATCTTTATTATTTATTATTATTATTATTTTTATATATGTTTTTTTTTTTTTTTTATAAATAGGTAAAATTTTATCACTAGCAAAATTTAGACCTAGACCTTATTTTCCTAGGCTAGGCGACATTTTTTTTTAAGGGAAAGGTTTCAAATCTTTCTTAACTCTTTATTATCCTAAATCCATCTAGGTTTATCCAATTATTAAATAGCCATGCGACGTGCTCTTCAAGACGCACTAGGTGCTCCAATGGTGCCACTCGCCTCTTTCTGTTTCTCTTGCGCGACGTGCCCTTTAGGACACACCACATGCACCAAGGGTGCCACTCGCCTCCTTCCATTTTTCTTGTACGACATGTCCTTCAGGACGCACCACATGCTCCAAGGGTGCCACTCGCCTTTTGACTGACTTGGTAGATATAAAAAAACCCTGGATTCAATAATCCACTAGGTGATCTTGTGGGAGACTAACGACCTCTAAGGAATAAGGCCCTTGCCTTATTGCGCGCCCCTTAGAATCATCGTGAGAGACTGTCGCAGTATGCCCTCATGAAATTGTGGGTCCTTGATCCATATGGATATCGGTGGCCACCCACCTTTTCCAACTGACTCAAAACAATTTTCTGACAATTTTGACAATTTTCTATTTTTAGCAGTTTTAACTTCCGGGACCATTTTGAGGGAATAAATGACGGTTTTTAAGGATCTATCTCCTCAATAAAATCTAAAGGCATGATTGATCTACCGAAATTAATCTCCTCGACGATAGCTTTCCAACAAGCTATCACACACCTAAAACATAGATCGTATGCATAAGTTATGACCCCAGGAAGTTGATGTACTAACTTACCCAAATGGGGCCCACGTGACTTTTGGTGCTTCATCTCCTAGGGTTAGGTTTTTGGATTTCTAGGGTTTTTGGCATTATTTTTTATTGTAAAAAGGCCTTCAAAGCCTCATTGTAATATTCTTCTTGTGAATGCGCGCAACCATCACATCTCTTCTCAGAGATAAGCCGCCACCATTCCAGCAAGTCTGTTTCCGCTACACTTTACAGTTTCAGCTTACTTTGTTATTGAATAGAAAACCAGTTTTACTGTATCTCTGTTATTTTGTGTTAAGCACCTGTTAATAATCTATATTCATTTTGTTCTGCTCATAAAATCTGGATCAGTCCCCTCAAACTAGGTAATTGTTAACCTAGAGTTTGAGCCATGGCGGGAGTGCTAGTAGGTTGTGGCAGGGTTGTTGTCCACACCTCTCCCTCAACATCTCTGGTAGTCGAGCATGACCCCTCTACTCAACATGTGAGTCTAGTCGGAAAGCTATCGTCATCCTGCATCATCAATGAATCATTTCAGAAATCTATCCTTATCATATCATCTAATCAGATGCACTAATATGACATATAAAACAATCAAACACACTCATCTATTCTTGATCTATGGTCGTCGCTTCGACATTAATAGACCTATGGATCTCAACATCCTCGATTACGGCTAAAACTGAGTCAATAGTACTTGTCTATGTCAATGCAGCAAAATAACATGACATCAACCCATAACGTCTCATAATCATAATCAAATGCCTAATAGTATAATAATCCGGATCACTTGCAAGAAAGTGTCCTCAAAGAATAAGTTCGCTCAGTGCGCGCAAGAGCGATATGTTACATATGGTTTCCAAATATACATATGATGAAAGTATATTAGTAGATGCAATCCATATTTATGTAGTTGAATGTTACAAATATGAGGATACAACCAATCAACCTCACCAATGGGGAATAATGTGGGGAAAGCCATGTCCAATAACCTTTATATATTATATTCATTTATGGGGGATAGACAAATATCTAGCTAGTACAATGATTGAATAGGTTTGGAACATACATTTTCAATGAATGTTCTTATTTCTTCCTCTTCTCCCCATTCATTGGCTAGTCGAGAAATACAATACAAAGGATGATATTGCAAATGATGATGGTCCAACTCTTTAATGTAAACATCATTGATATGTATTTCTCGAATATCTTAACAAAACAATTTAAGCCTACTTGAAAAATTGATTGGTATTTTTGGGAGAGAAGCAACTGAATCCATGTCAATTTGAACATTCATGTAGTATTTATCCATTTGGATTTTGAAACAAAATGCATCGAGAACCCATGATCCCTTCACATAACATTCATAATATTTATATTGTGCACAATGTATCATCACAATTAGGATGCCAATATCTTCAAAATGTCATGGAAGGTTTCTTATAATTGTAACATCCCTCTCTTGCACACACTGAGCGAACTTATTATTTGTGGACACTTGCTCGCAAGTGATCTGGATTATTATACTTTTGGGCATTTGATTATGATTATGAGGCATTATGAATTGATGACATGTTATTTTGTTGCATTTACATAGACACGTGTTATTGGCTTGGTTTTCCTCAGTGTGCAGGATTTTGGACCTCGAAGATGCACAGGCATCGAAGGAATCCCTTGGACTCTGGATCGAGTCAAGGAGTGGACTATTGGGGTTTGATTGGTTTATATATGACATTAGTGCATCTGATTAGATGATATGATTATGGATATATTTCTAACATGATTTGTTGATTATGCAGGCTAACGATAGCTTGCTGACCAGACTCACATATGGAGTAGAGGGGTCACGCACGACTACCAGAGACGTTGAGGGACAGGTGTGGACAACACCCTTGCCACAACCTACTAGAACTCCCGTCGTGGCTCGAACTATAGGTTAACAAATACCTAGTTTGAGAAGACACACAATGCCGTGAGGGATGACTCCGACAGTTGCTCACGATGATTTTAAGGGGTGTGCAATAAGGCAGGGGCCTTATTCCTTAGAGACCCATAGTCTCCTACAAGATCACCCAGAGGAGTATTGACTCTAGGGGTTTTTGATGTCTACCAAGTCATTCAATAGTCGAGTGGCACCCTTGGAGCATAGAGTGCATCCTGAAGGGCACGTTGTGCAAGAAAAATGGAAAGAGGCGAGTGTCACCCTTGGAGCACGTAGTGCGTCCTGAAGGGCACGTCGCGCAAGGGAAACAAAACGAGGCGAGTGGCACCCTTGGAGAACCTAGTGCGTCCTGAAGGGAACGTCACATTCTTAATTAATAAATGAATAAACCTAGATGGACTTAGAATGAATAACGTGATAAGAAAGATTTAAAAACAACTTCCCTAATAAAATTCCGCGTAGCCTCGAAAATTAAAATCTCGGTCTAGGTGAAACTTGTGGTAAAAGAAAAATATTTATATAAAAAATAAATAAATAACTAATAATGATAATCATCACTAATCATGTGAAGAGAAGAGGGTAAGAAATTCACTTAATTTATAAAAATCTTTTTGGGGATAAAGTTTAAAAGGGGGAAATAATTGTTTTGTTATATTAAGATAATTAAAAATTTATTAAATAATAAAAAAAAGGGGGGGAAAGGTAATTTTCTGCACATGCCATTTTGAGTTTTAAATGAAAAGGGAAAGAGGGAAATTTAAAAGATTTAGGAAACTAGGAAAAAGAAGGAAACGTAAATAGAAAGGGGAAACACAAGGAAAAAGGAGAAGGACTAACTTAGTAAGGTATTTAGCATTTAAGAACATTATAAAATAAAGTCAACTAGTAAATTAGTAAGGGGGTAAGTCATTAAAATGTGTAAGGGAATATGGGGACATCTAGGAGTGATTCTAGGAATGGTTTTAGGTGGGTGAGGGAAATAAGAGTAATTAATTAATTAATGAAATTAATTTATGGTGCAATGAAGGGGATGGGTGACACATGTACGGGGAGGATTTTTATGAATTAAATTACTAAACAATAAATTAAATGGGAAATTGGGAAAGTAAATGACTTAGAAACTCTTTATAAAGGAGGGAGGAGAAGGATGATGGATCTATTCTATTATGCATAACATTATGCTGCAGAATTTTAGACTTGACTGACTTAGCTTGTGGGAGTTGGGATACCCATCTCGGTGAGGAGTGGTAGCTCAGCCTTGCGAAGCGAGTTGGGAGCTAGTTGATTCTCTAGTTTAGTGTGCGTGGCCCCTTTGCGGCTTGGGGGTCTAAGGAGGAAGAAGTGTAACCCTAGCATTGGTTGGGAGGTACCGGTGAAGTCCTGTCGGTCGGCAAGCGAGAGAAGCATGGAGCGTGTGGGGCAACAACTCAGAGAAGGCAAATTGGGCTACAATACGCTTACTTTATTTTTGTATGGTAGATTATTATTATACTTAAGCTTTTATTTCTATATTTTAAATTGGGCAAAGAAAATGATTGACTTAGCATTTTAATTGATAACTGAATCCTCCCCATAGCCTTAAGCTCATTGTGGATTGATTCCCTTGGATTTGATCCCTGAATGTTGAGACTACCCTTGGGTTGTCAATTGTTGTGAAGTTTTGTAATTTTCATCTTTGTCCCTAGTTCTTCAGTCCAGGCCTGAGCAGTCAACCAGGAGCCGAATCGACGATCTCCACTTCGGTGCACATTGACCTATAGATTCAATCACCCTGATTTTCTATGCATGGATGAGGAGCGAAGGATCTGTTGTCCAGTCATCTACCCGTGTTGACTTTGCTTGGCTGATTGAGGGTCTTGCACCTTATTGTGTTGAGTAAATCCACCATTGTTATCATTCCTATTCCCTAATTTTTAACTCTGCTTTTTTATTCATTTATTGTGTACTCCTTGTCGGATACATTGCTTGTTTTTTTATATAATTAAGGCATTTCCATTGTTGGATATAATGCTCTGACAATTTTCCATTTTTAAGACAATAGACACTGCTTGTTTACCTGACAAATTTGGCCATTTCATTCTCTGCATTTTGTTTCTTATTACATTGTGATTAACACTTGTTGAGACTGCCTTCGTTGTTGGTTATGATTGCGTTTTACCTATGTCTTGGTGGATGAAATTACTATATCTCTTTACTCCGAAATTTTATTCCTCACCCCTAGCGAATTTCTCTCTGCAAATTAATACATCAACTGTAAAAAAATTCCTTGCATTTTCATCATGTCTTAAGGTGATTTCATCTTGCAATCCGACCCATCTGGCCAACAATTTTTCCTATGCTTGTTAATCTGTTTTAAGGGCAATTTTTGCCAGGAATATTCATACATATCGTAGGCATTTATCCTCTGCATTATATGCTACTGTGAAGGTGATTTTACTCAAAGAAAAGTGATATAAAGTCGACACCCCCTGAGGGTCCACCGCACGCTCCGGTTAGTATTGGTAGCTTTCACCGCGAACTTGAGAAGGTCAAATTTCCCGAGTTCTTTGGTGCCATGAACGATGCAGCCACTGAGGCATGGTTGGAGAATATGGTGATGTCTTTTCACTTCAAGACTATACCTCCAAGATGAAGGTCCACATGGTGGTCTTTGAATTGAAGGGGAGCATTCTTCTATGGTGGAAGATGCTCCTGCCACAACTGGAGATGGTCGTCGAAAACGTTTCATGGGAACTATTCGAGGAATGGTTCTAAGAGAGGTACCTATCAGAGGAATTCATAGAGCGTTATCCCAATGAGTTCAATGCCTTACAGTAGGGAGACCGTACGGTGCCTCAGTACAAGGATCATTTTATGGAGTTTCTTTAGTATGCTCCACATCTTAGTACTGAGAAACTTAAGGTCAACAAGTTCGTGTTCATCCTTAATGGAAGCATACGTGCAATGGTTAAGATTCTAATTCCTCAGACCTTGCATGATGTCATCCAAAAGTCCCTCATAGAAGAGGAGGAGCTTATCAGCGGGGGTCAGAGCCAGGCTCCAGCGAGACTGGCAATGCAGGTGTCATTTGGTGTGCAACATAATCATACACCAGCCAGACAAATGCCTGGATATCATGGCTTCCAGAGAAGATCCACTTTCACTACACCTCAATGACTGGTGCCTCAACAACGGACACCTTATCAAGGACCATAGCATCAACAATAATGTCGACAACAACAACATCAGTTTAGGCCTGTGCAACAGAACAAACTAGAATTCCAGGCCAGTGGGCCGTCATCTTCTACTTTAAGTACCAGGAGTACTGGACCAAAGAAGGGGTGTTCGACGTGTGGGGAGCCACACTACCAACACGACTGCCCGGTGGAGAGGACTAGAGCGTATGGATCAGTCGGACCCACTATCATGGGAGATTTGGGAAGGCCCATTGGATTCATGTGGTGGTGAATAACCGCCAAGTAGAGCATGAGTCGATTGTTCTTGAGACATCAGGTATCATCGTTAAACATACCCTTAGTATTTTGATAGATCCTGGTGCTACCGAGAGTTTCATTTCTGGTGCAACGCTAAAAAGGATTAAGGTAAAGGCAATCAAACAGGATGATTTTAGCTTCGTAGAGATGGCTTCAGGAGCCAAACATAAGGTTGGAGGAAAGTTTATGGGATATACCCTTAACCTAGGAGAGTTTGTCTCCAGGTGCAACCTGTATGTCATGATCTTAGGATCTTATGACGTTGTGATCAGTATGGACTAGTTGGAATCGCATGAGGCGATACTCAACTATAATATGAAATAGTTGAGTTTGGTTGAATATGAGGGACAAAGGCATGTGATTCTAGGATGGAACCATGGAGTTTCCCTGAGGTTCATCTCTTCCTTACAGTTACGAAAGAGCATGCACAAGGGATGCAAGATTTATTCAATACTTGCGTTAAATGAGAAGGGAGTAGAGGAAGGTCTATAACACCTTCCGGTGGTGAGAGAGTTTACAAACATCTTTCCAGAGGAGTTACCTGAGATGTCACTAGAGAGGGAATTTAAGTTTACCATAGACCTAAAACAAGAGACTGAACCGATAGGAAGAACGCCTTATCGGATGTCGATCCCTGAGTTACAAGAGTTGAGGATGCAATTGAAGGAGTTGTTGGACCTCAGACTTATACGTCCAAGTGTGTCACCATGGGGTGTGCCTATTATTTTCATATGAAAGAAATATGGGTCATGGAGGATCTGCATTGACTATCATTAATTGAACAAGGCAATGATCAAGAATCAATATTCGTTGTCGAGGATCGATGATCTGTTTGACCAGATGAAGGGTGCGATGGTGTTCTAAAAAATCGATTTGTGATTAGGGTATCACCAGTTACATATCAAGGAGGATGACGTCCCTAAGACCGCCTTTAAGATGATATTTTTGCATTACGAGTTTATTGTTTTACCGTTTGGAATGAAAAATGCCCCAGGGGTATTTATGAGTTTTATGAATGGGGTGTTCCGTGAGTACTTGGAAAAGTTCATCGAAGTATTCATAGACAATATTTTGATTTACTCTCGGATGACAGAGGAGCATGACAAGCAATTGCGCTTGGTACTATAGTGTCTTCGAGAGCACAAATTATATGGAAAGTTGTCCAAATGGTCTTTTTATCAATCAAGGATTCACTACTTATGGCATGTCATCTCCGGTGAGGGTATCGTCATGGATCCAACAAAGGTCAAGGCTATTATGGAATGGCCTACACCGATGAATTTTCTGGAAGTGCGTAGCTTCATGGGTCTAGCAGGATACTATCAACGGTTCGTCGAGGGATTTTCGAAGATATCAAATCCCATCATGGAATTGCAGAAGAAGAACAAGAAGTTTGTTTGGACCGAGAAATGCGCGGAAGCATTTGGGAGGCTTAAGGAGTTTTTGACAACAACAGAAATACTAAAGGTCCCTGACATGGACGTGAATGTCTTGGTATGCACTAACGCATCCAAGGAAGGATTAGGCAAGGTCTTGATGCAATATGGTCGAGTGATCGCTTACATCTCGAGGAAACTAAGAAGGCATGAGCAGAACTATGTGATGTAGGAATTGGAGTTATTAGCCATTTTTTATGCCTTAAAGGTTTGGAGACACTACCTAGTTGGATGAAAATTTGAACTAAATATTGACCAATGTGGACTACAACACATCTTTATGGAAAGCGACCTGAACGTGTGACAACGACATTTGTCAAAACTGCTTAGCGAGTACGATTTTGAGATTTATTACATAAAAGGAATAATGAACCGAGTGGCAGATGCATTGAGTCAGAGACCACACATCTTTTCGGTGTTTCCTCTTCAGACAAATCTACGTGAAAAGATTCAAACTTTACAACATGAAGATGACTGGTACAAAGAGGTCGAGGATTTTATCGGACAAAACACAATGATGATACCAATATTTGAAGGATTTATGTTTGACGACGATGATTTATTGAGGTTTAAAAATCAGATTTATGTACCACTGAACGACGAGTTGAGGAGCCTAATCCTAAACGCGTCTCATATAACAGTATACATGGCTCACTCGGGAGTCACTAAGATGAGGGAGGACCTTAAACCCTTATTCTTATGGAAAGGAATGAAGGTAGACATAGTCAACTATGTGGCCAGATGTATAGAATGTCCAAAGGTAAAGACCAAACATAGACATCCATTAGGATTAATACAACCACACACTATTCCAGAATCGAAATGGAAGGTTATTTTGATGGATTTTATTGTTGGATTACCACTGATGGCAACGAGACACGACTCGATTTTTGTAGTAGTCGACACTGTGACAAAGAGTGCTCATTTTATTCCTATGCATACAATGTATTAGGCACCTAACATAGCTAGAGTTTTCATCAGTGAGATTGTGAGGCTGCATGGCATGCCTAAGAGGATTATATCTGATCGAGGATTGGTGTTTACTGGAGGATTTTGGACTAGTTTTCAAGAGGCCTTGGGAACCCAACTTAACTTCAGTACTTCGTATCAACCAGAGAATGAAGGGCAGACCGAATGAAGGAATTAGTTCTTGGAAGACATGTTGTGCATGTACGTGATGGACCAACAAAAGAATTGGGAATAACTCTTGCCACTTGTAGAATTCGCTTACAACAACAGTTACCAAGGCACCATTAAGATGACGCCTTTTGAGTTCCTTTATGGGTGACGATGTCGGACGCCTCTGAGTTGGGATCAGATTGAGGATAGGGTCCTAGTGATACCAGAAGTGATCCAAGAAATGGAAGATCGAATGAAAACAATAAGACAAAGGATTAAGGAAGCGCAATATCGGCATAAGAGTTATGCTGATGAGCACTGTGTTGACCATAGTTACGAGATTGGCGATCGAGTCTTCTTGCGGGTAAAAATGCATAAGAGTTCGATCAAGTTTGTAAAGGGAGATAAACTCTCTCCTAGGTTCATGGGACCTTTCGAGATTGTGGAGAGGAAGGGGCACGTGGCCTATCGACTAGCCTTGCCTGATTCTTTGAGGCGTATGCACGATCTTTTTCACGTATCTCTTTTGAGACATTATATTAGTGATCCTACACATGTTATTGACATGTGTTCCTTGAAGGTATCGGATGAGGGGGGGCTCAAGGTTGAGTCGATCCGCATCCTGGATCATCACGTTCAATAACTACGACGTCGAACAGTAGATCTGGTCAAGGTCCAGTGGGACAACTATAGTTCACACTCGATGACCTGGGAGGACACATATGATATGCGCCAAAAGTTTCCATTTTTGTTTGATAGATAGACTTATGATACTGTGATACACATTATTTCGACACTTATATACTGTGAAACTTTGGGGCAAAGTTTAGATGAGGCAGGGGTGTATGTAACATCTCGCTCCTATGCGCACTGAGTGAACTTATTCTTTGAGGACACTAGCTCGCAAGTGATCCTGATTATTATACTTTTGGGCATTTGATTATGATTATGAGGGGTTATTATTTGATGACATGTTATCTTGTTGCATTGACATAGACAGGTGCTATTGACTCGGTTTTCCTGAGTGTGAAGGATTTTGGACCTCAAGGATGCAGAGGCATTGATGGATCCCCTTCGACTCTAGATTGAGTCACGGAGTGGACTATTGGGGTTTGATTAGTTTATATATGACATTTGTTCATCTGATTAGTTGATATGATTATGGATATATTTCTGACATGATTCATTGATGATGCAGGATGACAATAGCCTGTCGAGCAGACTCACATGTGGAGTAGAGGGGTCACACATGAGTACCAGAGACGTTGAGTGAGAGGTGTGGACAGTGGCCCTCCCACAGCCTACTAGCACTCCCATCGTGGCTCAAAATTGTAGGTTAATGACTACCTAGTTCTAGAAGAACCACGATGTCACGAGGGCTGACTGCAACAGTCGCTCACGATGATTCTAAGGGGTGCGCAATAAGGCAGGGGACTTATTCCTTAGAGGCCCTTAGTCTCCTACAAGATCACCTGGCAGAGTATTGACTCCAGGGTTTTTTTATGTCTACCAAGTCATTCAAGAGGAGAGTGGCACCCTTGGAGCATAGAGTGCATCCTGAAGGGCACTTCATGCAAGAAAAATGGAAAGAGGCGAGTAGCACCCTTGGAGCACGTAGTGGGTCCTGAAGGGCACATCACGCAAGGGAAACAAAATGAGGCGAGTGGAACCCTTGGAGCAACTAGTGCATCCTGAAGGGCACGTCGTATTTTTAATTAATAAATGAATAAATCTAGATGGCGTTAGAGAGAATAATGTGACAAGAAAGATTTAAAAACAACTTCCCTAATAAAATGTCTCCCAACCTCGAAAATTAAAATCTAGGTCTAAATGAAACTTGTGGTAGAAGAAAAATATTTATATAAAAATAAAAATAAATAAATAACCAATAATGATAATCATCACTAATCATGTGATGAGAAGGGCATAAGAAATTCACTTAATTTATAAAAATCTTTTGGGGAATAAAATTTAAAAGGGGGAAATAATTGTTTTGTTTTATTAAGCTAATTAAAAATTTATTAAATTAAAAAAAAAGGGGGCGGGGAAGGTAATTTTCTGCACATGCCAATTTGAATTTTAAATGAAAAGGGAAAGAGGGAAATTTAAAAGATTTAGGAAAACTAGGAAAAAACACGAAACATAAATAGAAAGGGGAAACAAAAGGAAACAACAAAAGGACTAACTTAGTAAGCTATAAGAAATTTCTAAATTAAACTCAACTAGTAAATTAGTAAGGGGGTAAGTCATTAAAACATTTAAGGGAATATGGAAACACCTAGGAGCGATTCTAGGAATGGTTTTAGGTGGGTGAGGGAAATAAGAGTAATTAATTAATTAATGAAATTAATTTATGGTGCAATGAAGGGGATGGGTGACACATGTACGGGGTGGATTTTTATGAATTAAATTATTAAACAATAAACTAAATGGGAAATTGGGAAAGTAAATGACTTAGATACTCTTTATAAAGGAAGGAGGAGAAGGATGATGGATCTATTCTATTATGCATAACGTTATGTTGTAGAATTTTAGACTTGACTGACTTAGCTTGTGGGAGTTGGGATACCCATCTCAGTGAGGAGTGGTAGCTCGGCCTTGCGAGGTGAGATGGGAGCTAGTTGATTCTCTGTTTTATTGTGCGTGGCCCCTTTGCGGCTCGGGGGGCTAAGGGAAGAAGAGTACCCCTAGCACGGAGTTCGTGAGACAACAACTTAGAGTGGGTGACTTGGGCTATGATACGATTCCTTTATTTCTGCATGGTAAATTATTGGTATACTTACGCTTTTAGTTATTTATTTTAAATTGGTTAAAGAAAATGATTGACTTAGCATTTTAATTGATAATTGAATCCCGCCATAGCCTTAAGCTTGTTGTGTATTGATTCCCTTGGCTTTGATCCTTGCATGTTGAGACTGCCCTTGGGTTGTTAATTGTTGTGAAGTTTTGCACTTCTCATCTCCGTCCCTAGCTCTTCAGTCCACGCATGAGCAGTCGGCCAGGAGCCGAATCGACGATCGTCACTTCGGTGCACAACGACCTATAGATTCAAACGCTCTTCTTTTCTGTGCATGGATGAGGTGCGAAGGATGTGTTGCCCAGTCGTCTACCCCTGTTGACTTTTCTTGGTTGATTGAGGGTCTTGCGCCTTATTGTGTTGAGTAAATCCGCCATTGTTATCATTCATATTCCCTAATTTTTAACTCTGTGTTTTTATTCATTTATTGTGTACTCCTTGTCAGATACATTGCTTACGTTTTTATATAATTAAGGCGTTTTGATTGCTGGATATAATTCTCTGCAAATTTTCCATTTTTAAGACAACAATCATTGCTTGTTTACCTGGAGAATTTGGCCATTTCGTTTCTTATTACATTGCGATTGACACTTGTTGAGACTGCCTTCGTTGCTGGTTATGACAGTGTTTTACCTACATCTTGGTGGACGAAATTACTGTATCTCTTTACTACAAAATTCTATTCCTCACCCCTGGAAAATTTTTCTCTGCAAATTAATACATCGACTGTAAAACTTTTCTCTGCATTTTCATCATGTCTTAAAGCGATTTCGTCTTGCAATCCGACCCATCTAGCCAACAATTTTTCCTATGCTTTTTAATCTGTTTTAAGGGCGATTGTTTCCTGGCATCTTCATACATACTGCAGACATTTATCCTCTACATTATACGCTACTGTGAAGGCAATTTTACTCAGAGAAAAGTGATGTAAAACCCATGGATTTATGAACCTTTTCCATCTTTCGATACTGTGAGTGTTACAGCGGAATTTGATTTACCCTGCGTTCTGAAATGTATTCTATGATCTATGGCTGAAGGCGAGATTTCTGGTGTCCATCAATCTGTTGGAATAATGTAGAAATGATAGGCAGATTGCTAGGGATTGGGTTGTTGTGTTCTGATTATATTTAGCATGGAGAGGTTTGAGATCCACACTTCATGGATCTAGGATTTGGTTTGTTGAGACCATCTCATCTATATATTGTACTCTGATTTCATTTGTTAATTGAATTGGTTTTCACCATTCCCTGAAGAGAGCGAGCCTTGAGTGCTCTGCTCCATTTCCCTCTCTGTCTTTAATTTAAGTTGGTATCAGAGCTGTGGTGAGATCATGTGGGTTAATAATGCCTCGAGGAGTCGTGGAGTGTGGAGCTGTGTGAAGTCGCTGCCACCGTGGAACAGTGGAGTTGTTTCATAGAGCTGCCAATTCCCGTGAACTGTTGCCATTACCTGAGGGTTGCGTCGAGCATAACAACCGTTGTGTAGAGAGATGATCCTCCTCTTGATCTAGAGGCTACAAATCCGATTGCTGTCGAAGATCGGTGGCTGCTATTGATCCAATCGCTGTCGAAGTTCACGGTTGTGGAATGTGCTGTTGTGAAGTGTGCCCATATCGTGCCGTGTGCAAAAGACAGACTAGTGTATTATGTCCGATTGTACCTATGTTCAATTCTAGTGCCACATCGATGCCGAAGGAGCACCATTCAATTTTCAGAGCCTCGATCTAGAGGCTAAATCATTAATTTTTGACCTGTGAAGGGCCGATCCACGGGTTTGCTGCTACTGGTGAAGGAGCCGATAGAAAGCGCGACCTGCAATGGAGAAGGAGCTGAGGAGAGATCGTTGTTGTTGGTGGTTGTAATTTTTTTGCGCGCGGATCGTGGATTGCTGCCACGTGAGGAGGAGCATCCCAACTTCTGAGAAAGAGGCAGATCGATGTGTCTCACTTGTGGAATTGTGAGATATTCGCTGTGTGGCTGCTGGAGGTTACACTGTTGTTGTTGCCACTGCCGATTGATTCTCCCTGATCAAAGGTGTGCCGTCAATTGTTTTCTGGAATTTTTTTTGCTGATTAATTTTGTATTCACCCTCAGAGATCAGGTGAAATGGCCACCGCCCAACATCATTTGGATGATACATATATCAATGAGGCTTCCAAATTGAATGGAGAAAACTACGTCAATTGGAAATTCAAGTTGCAGACTGTTCTTGAATTACTTGGTGGCTGGACAATTGTGAATGGCACTGAGCAGAAGCCTACAGATCCTGCATTACTTGTAGATTAGAATAAGAGGGAAGCCAGAGCAAAGGTTACATTGCGAATGTCTGTGCAAGATAAGATTATTCCTCACATCAGAAATTGTGACACGTCTAAGGAAACATGGGACGTGATCAAAGGTCTTTATGAAACCAAAGATGCAAATCGGGTATTGTTTCTAAATACCAAATTGATGTCGATCAAGATGGAAGCAAATGAAAGGGTAAGTAAGTACATCTCTCGCATCAAATATTTAAGTGATAATTTGGCAGCTATAGGTGAAAAAGTAGCTAGTACTGATCAAGTAACTATCGCTCTAAAATGTTTACTGCCAGATTATAAAGTGTTTATTTCAGCACTTGCAGCGAGAGAAAACCCCCAAATTTTGAAGATCTTACAGGTATTCTCCTTCAAGAAGAAGAAAGGATGAAAAATTATGATCAGGATGCTAAAAGTTCAGATCTCACATTGATGGCACGAGGTAAATATACGCACAGAGGTAAACAATGGAGCAAACCATGGAGCAAATCATGGAATGGAGACATAGGCAAATCGTGGAATGGAGACAGAGACAATTTTCACTCAAAACAGAAAGGTATGGCTCAAACTGATAGAAATAATGGAGATGGTCATTATTGGGGCAAACGAAGACACCTCAGTAGAAATAATTATCAAAAGAAATATAACAGTAATAGAATTCACAATGAAAGTCACAATGTAAAGTACAATGGGAATTTTGCAAATACAGATGATCCTGAAATTAATGGATTAAGAAATCTGAGATTATTTATTTCTGAGCATGCTCTGTCTGCTGAGACAGATGATAAGAATGCATGGTTTATAGATTTAGGTGCATCTGCACATATGTCCTGTAGGAGAGAATGGTTCGATGACTACAATGAGAAAATTGATGGTACTCATATCTATTTAGGTGATAATAGGTCACTCAACGTTCAAGGTTATGGAATAGTAAAGGTGAAATAATCTAATGGTGAATTGAAACAGATATATAATGTTATGTATGTGCCTGGTATTAAAAAGAATCTCATCTATGTTTCAACCATAACCGATTATGACCTAAAAGTAGAATTTGGCAAGTACCAGTGTCTTATCAAAGATATTCGAGACCACTACAAGACTATTGCTACAGGTTGAAGATGTGGAGGACTATATAAGCTGGATGTGTGCGCAGATAGTCATCTAGCATTGGCATCCACAATCACCACCACAGAGAAAATCTGGCATCAAAGGTATGGCCACATAAACCATCATGATCTTATACTGCTTCAAAAGAATTCTATGGTCGAGGGTCTGCCTGTAATAAAGAATGTGCATTTAGAATGTAGTGCTTGTGCACTTGGAAAACAACACCGAGATGCA
>ML784327.1:759863-792490 GCA_009831015.1 Picea engelmannii | reverse complement strand
TATATATATATATATATATATATATATATATATATATATATATATATAAACCAAGCATTAAATATAAATAAATTAATTCATTACATGATTTAAACAAAACATAAATTAATTCAAATTAAAATCAAATACAAACTAATTAAAAAAAACAAAAATAAATAAATAAATATATATATAAACTAACCAAATATAGGACAACATATACATAATTGAATTGGAAAAATAAAACAAAGCATAAAACGAATTATATATATATATAAACGAACCAAATATAAGACAGCATATACATACATAATTAAATTGGAAAAATAAAACTAATTAAAAATCGACAAATATATAAAAATACAACCTATATTAAAAAACTAATTAAAAGACAAAGTATAAAGCGAATTAATACTAAGCATATATGTACAAAACCATAAGCATGTTGCCCATATATTAAAAAAAACGAAGTTGCGTTTCTTCGTTTTTATATGTATACCAAGCACATATAAATATACACAAAACAAAGTATAAAACTGAAATACAAAAAAAATTGAAAAATAATACATACATCAATAATACTTTAAAAATATATATATATATATATATATATTTTAAATTAAGTAAAAGACGAAATTAAAAAGAAAGCATATTTGCATAAAAAATGAATTAAAATGAAGCATGCTCTGCATATATTATTAAAAAACTGTGTTCTTTCGTTTTTAAATAAAAGTAATTAAAATAAAGCATTAAACCATTTAAAAAGACGTAATGATATATAATACGAATTACATTTATTAAAAATTTATATATATATATATATATATATATATATATATATATATAACTTTTATTGAGATCAATTATGAGACTTTAAGAACATAAGATATTACTTCAATTTTTTTAAATTTGTATTTCTATGCTAAAAAAAGTATGGAGAGAAGTATTCCAAGACCACCATAATTTTGCTGACTTGGGAGGTTAAGAAGGTGTCTAATGTGGAAAATATTTTTTAATTGAGATCTAATATGGATATGGCATGGCAATCAAAGACAAAGTGTTTTTCATCTTCTACCCACTTAGTGTCACAAAGATGACAAATTCTCTCATCTCATGGTGTTTTGGGAGTTTTCCAACACCTAGTTTCACTATGTAGCTCGTGAGAGTTTTTTCTTATTTCAATAGTGTTGATTTTCTTCTTTGAACTTTTCAAAACCGAAAGGTGATTTTGATCTTCTAAACTAGGATTGACCACCTCCTTGTAGTTTCTTAACTTCCTTTTATTACTTATTCTTTATCACACCACATATTCTCCTTAAATTTAGAAGTGATAATATTTGTAATATTATCGATATTCTTGCAAGATGGTTTCTCCTTGTATTCCCCAATGAGTTAGCCAAGATTTACTCTCTTGATGCCATCCCTACTTGAGCCACTAGTGGTTTTGGCTAAGGTTTGAAGAAATTTTGGGTAGCATTTTGTTATCCATGTTGTTTATCTTGTTCTTGTATATTAGGTATCTAATCATAACAATGCTCTCAATGGGGGAAATGATTGCTTCTATGAAGAGTATATGATAGGGTGTATTTCTCTTAATTTTTATATTATAACTTATAAAATTCATTTGGATCTATCCTATATTTCTCTAGGATTCTCTAGATATACTGAAACCCCAAACTTCACATCCATATAAGATAACTAGACTGACGAGAGTGTGAAACATGAGTTTCTTTTTATCCCAAAGCCAAAGTTTTTCTGACTTACAATTGTTTTTGAGCCCATAATAAGCTTTCCACCCTCCATTTATCCTTTTTTTAAAGCTATGCTTCCAATTGAGCTTATGGTGGATATTGATTCCAAGATAGTTGTATGAAGGGACTTCCTCCAAGCTATTGTTGTCATAAAAAAAAGTATTGTAGTTCATCCTTTTGGATTTAATTTTCATAACCTTTGTTTTCTCAATGTTCATAGTCATTCACATAATAGAGAAGAAGTCCTTGAAGGTTATCATTTTCTTACCTAGGTCATGAGGACTCTTCGCCAGAATAACAACATCATCAACATAAAGAAGGAGGAGGATGACCATACTAGATAGAGTCTGGTCAAAATAGGTTATATCCTCCAAACAATCTTATAACTTATCAATATAGATGCCAAAAAGGGTAGGAGATAGGGGGGAACCTTTTTTTACTCCTATATTACATTTAGTTTCTTTCGACCAGACATGAGTGTTCCTAAAATTGTCAATAAATTTCTCAAATATCCTTACTTCAACAACTCTTAAGTCAAAAGGGACTTTCAACTCTTCTAATCTATTCGAGAGGTTAGTCCTAGGAATAGTGTCAAAATATTTTCTAAAAAAAAAAAAAAAGGAGATCGGTTTTATCATTACGACACTCCTCTACAATGATCCTAAATGTAACGAGGTAGTCCACAGTGGAATGGTAGCCTCTAAACCCATCTTGGCCTCTGGTTCTTTTTCCAACACTCCTCTACAATGATCCTAAATGTAACAAGGTAGTCCACAGTGGAATGGTAGCCTCTAAACCCATCTTGGCCTCTAGTTCTTTTTCCATAGATTTTTAGCCATGTGTCAATCTTATTTTCCAAAATACATCTATATAGATTATCTAAAATGGGGCTAATCATAATGGTCCTATAATTAGAGAGATTTATTTTTTCCCCACTTCTAAAAATAAGTACAATGACAGTTTGAGACCAATATTTTGGGAAGTCTTGTTGGATAGCTAAATTGAAGATCTTATGTAAGTGAGGGATGATGATAGGTCCTCCAAATTTTAATATTTAAGCTTGGTAACCTTCGATTTCATTATATTTTCCTTTTCAGAGTCACTTAAACCCAAAATTAATGTCTTCTACAAAAAACACGTTATCCTTTGTAGAGCTATTTGGAATGTTGTCCATGATGTTAGGGGATTCATACATATTTTTAACGTAGAAATTCCAATCCTTCAAGGGAATCTTATTATTTTCTTTAGTTTTTTAAGATAGATTTTGCCTTTAGAATTTCTTAGGATCTATCTTAAATAGGTCCAAAAGCTTCTCTTGCTTTCCNTAAGGTTTTGTATCTATTTATCTTATCCTATTTTAAAGATGCATATTGTAAGCATCCCTAAAGGATTTTCTATAAATTTTACATTCTTTATCATACCACTCTTGCAAAAATGTGATGTGACTTATTCTTTGAGGACACTTGTATGCAAGTGATCCAGTTCATTCTATGATTGTCTGCTTCGCTTATGGATTGTGATGATGAGATTATGGATTATGAGGTTATGTTATTTTATTATGTATAGACATGTGCTATTGAATGGTTTCTCCTGAGTGTGTAGAACTCTTGACATATTGAGGATGTCAATGGCATCAATGGACCTCCTTGGACTCTCGATCGAGTAAGGGAGTGGACTGTATATGGTTTGAGTATTTATGTTATTGTATATGTGACATATGATTGGGTATATTATGATGTTGTTTATGGACCATTGACATGTTTTGTTGTTGGATGCAGGCTGATGATTTCTTACTAATCAGAATCACAATAGGAGTAAAGGGGGCATGCACAACAATTAGAGATATTGAGGGAGAGGTGTGGCAGCAGCCCTGCCACATCCTACTCGCACTCTCATTATGGCTCAAACTACTGGTTAACAATCACCTAGTTTGAGATATCCACGATGTCATGAGGGAAGACTGAGAAAGTCGCTCACGAAGATTATAAAGGGCACACAATAAGGAAGGGTTTTTATTCCTTAGAGGCTCTTAGTCTCTCACAAGCCCCCCTGATGGAGTATTGACTCCAAGGGTTGGACAACTACCAAAATCAATCAAAAGACGAGTGGCACCCTTGGATCACGTAGTGCGTCTTGAAGGGAACGTCGCATAAATGAAACATGAATAAAGGCGAGTGACACCCTTGGAGAACGTAATGAGTCCTGAAGGGAACATTGCGATTTTTAACACTGGTGAGTCAATGAACCTAGGTTCCTAGAAAACAATATTTTATTTTGACATGGTCAACCTTAAAATAAATGTTGTATGACTAATGTTTATTAATTATAAAATTTCCCTTAAAAATTGCTAAGCCTAGTTGAAAATAAAACCTAGGTTTAAATAGGGTATGAGGACTAAAAATTAATTAATCAATTAATAAAGGGTGGATGAAGAAAAATAAAATTAATAATTTAAAGGAGAAATAAATTATGTAAGAATAAATTATTGTTTATGTACAAGACATGCTAAATTGGAACTTAGACAAAAAGGGAAAATTAAATGCAAAAAAAGAATGTAGAACATATAAAGGAATATAGTCTAGAGAACTTTGCTAAATCAAACTCAACTAAGATTTAAGAAAGGAGTTAGTCATTAAAGAAAATTGAGGGAATAGAGGGATAGAAAGGAATGTTTTTAGGAATTTTTTTAGGTGGGTGGGGGAAATTTTCAATTAATTTAATTAATTAAATGAATTTCTGGTGCAACTAAGGGATTGGGTGACAAGTGTACCAGGGGGAGTTCTTCCTAATTAAAATTTAATAAAAATAATTTAACGTGCAATTGGAAAGTGGTCACTAAGAAAACTCTATAAAAGTATTGGCAGAGAAGAGGAATCAATGACGACTGGTATGCGTAAGGTTATGCTGTAGGATTTTTCTTGATTGATTTTTCTTGTGGGAGTTGGGATACCCAACTTGAATAGAGAGTGGTAGCTCAAGCTTGTGAGGTGACTTGGGAGCTAGCTTATCTTTTGTTTGTATGTGTGGCCCATTTGCATCTTGGGGGGGCTCAGGGGGAAGAAGATTAACCCTATCATTGGATGGGAGGTATCGGTGAGTTCTCAATGATTAGCAAGTGGGAGGGAGGAGGATCTCCAACTGTCGAAGAACATGAAGAAGCCATCAACCAGTTATAATACACATTTTTTTTTTAAAGTTGTTGTTGTAAATTAGTTATAAATTATACAGAGGTTCATGTGTTGATAAAATTGTAATGGATGTCTGTTATTGTTGGGAAAGTTTTCTTGAGGGGGTTAGCTGGGAATAAAATTTGTTGTTTGGGTTCTCTCACTGGTGTATTTTCCAATTCTGTGTGCAAAGTTTAAAATGATTTTTCTCTGAGCAATGTGTAAAAACGATTTGGGGTTTAAATATTTTCTCTGTGCAAGTTTGCAATGATTTTTTTTCTCTGAGCAAGTGTAAAAAAAATTTGGGGTTTAAACATTTTCTCTATGCAAAGATTAAAATGATTTCAATAAGAAAATTTGTCTGAGTGAATGTTTTGGAGCAAATTATCTTCCACACATCAATTTTGTTTCCCAAGGGCTCTGCAAATTACTCCTTCGTGCACTGATTCTATGTTATGAACATAAATATACCTCGATAGTGGAACAAAGAATGATGTCCCATATCGCATCTTGAAACTTATAGTGACGTCCACAGTGTCCGACTCCATTAAGCAATAGAAGAAGTCGAGTCCATAAAAACCTATTCCCTCTCCCTTATTCACATGTGGGTATAATTTCAAATTGAGGTCCAAGACTCTGGAAATCCTGCACTCCTTGTGAGTGGAATCAAAAATTTCCATTATGTTCCGTCCAAGGATCCTGGATGGGTGAAGCACTGCTACATTGTATCCATCTTCCACTTACCGCAAGATGCATATATCCCTAGTAAAATAATGTTCATTGAGCATCATGGGTGGAAGTGTAAATAAATTCCCTATGAGAGGATTTTAGACATAAATGGACTCGATGGAATTGCCTCCAATAAAAAAGAGGCCTGCTCTTGATCCTAGGTAACAAAACAGAATAGAAACCCTAGGCGCACCTTATTTTTCCCCTATAAAGGGAAGGGATAAACATAAGGTATTTCAACTCTGTGTGTAGGAGGAGTATGTGAAACAATCCCAATTGTACTCCAAAGCACCTTAAAAAAACATTGGGTTTTTTTTATGAGGTGCCTCAGCCCATTGTGTAGTAATAAATTTGGTTGACGAAAACAGTGTCAAATTTATAGATATATTTCGTTAGCAGCCATGGAAATATTTCTTCAATCAAATCATCTGGAAATTCACACAAATGTGAGTAATCCTCATGTGAAATCATCATTTTTTAAGCATGTGATAGAGTTATCTCAGCGTCCCCATGCCCAACGAATAGCATTCTACTTTTCTGTGATGGTTTGTCTCGCTGTGAAATTGTGGCACTGATTCCTAGTGTTTTTCCCTCCTTAAATTAATGATTTTAAATTTCAGTTTACTATTTTTAAAACATATGATTGAAGTAATGATTGTTGTTTCCATCGTGTAGGTGAATTTCCCTCGCATCAATGTATTCTTTTATTGTAAAAATTTAATGATGATAAGTCTTTATTAATGTGACGATTCAATAGTACTATAATGGTATATTATTAAATTGTTGTTTTATTGAATGTTAATGTGATGTAATTTTTAATGATGGTAAGTTTTATTAATGATTGGTGATTCAATAGTATTACAATGGTATATTAATGAGCCTTATTGTCTACTGAATAATAATGCTATGTAATTATTCCATGACGGTAAGTTTTATTAATGATTGTTGATTCAATAATATTACAATGGTGTATTATTGATTATGATTGTTTTTTAATAATGATGATATGGAGATTATTATTGAACATGTTTATTATTCAAAGCATTTATATTAATAATCAGGAATTTGTATAATTATAACTACACTTGTAGGGGTAACACCATAATAACACTAGTGATGAATGCAGGAATTAGACTTTAGACCTTGCGCAATAAACGATAATGAAATGAATGAGTGAACTAGGTAATAAGACCTATCGCGTACAATAAAATTAAAGGAAGGATGGTTGTAGACATTAAACATCTTGCTCGAAATAAATCATACTATAATATATGTTGATGTAACAATTACTACTTGTGAGATTAAAATTTATTAAGGCATGATGGATTAATTATAGTTTTGTATTGCACCTTGAATATTGATGTTGTTGAATTGAATTAAAATTTTGAATTACTTGTGCCGCAAAGTTAGAATTGATGTTTACCTTGCTCCTTTCATTAAAGTAGATGTTGATATTGCACCCCAAATTTAAATTAAAGTTGATTAAATTGCAGACGATTAATGTGATATATGGATGGTTATGTAATTATTTAACCATGTGCAACGATTGATTATTGATTGATGAATGATAAAGTGGTTTATACTTGCGACCTTAGAATTATGTGTTGATTTTTGTTTGAGTACTTCGACTTCTTGCGCAATGGATTTATGAACTAAATCATGGTCTCAAACATTAGTCTTCTAGCGCGTAACGAATTTTTATTATGACGGATGGCGGAGTTTGTGACTGGGCCTTGCGCCTCGAAATTAATTGTTAAATTATTTTCACCTTGTATTTAATATGGTCTATTATGTGTTATGTGAATGATTCTCTTATGCCTTGATTAATTGATGTTTAGGATTGATGGATTTATGTGATCGACGATCGTAGACTCTTTGTTTAGCTAGTTGCTTGGATTGATTGTGTTAGTGGGATGTAGACACATCGATGTTCCTTAGAACAGTCGCCAACCTTGAGAACTTAAATGATTAAAATCAATTGGAACCTGGGCTTGAGCATTGCTTATGTGTCCTGGAGGTCCTAACCTTTTAGAGTAGGATGGGCGAGTAGACAATTATATCAATTGTCTGGTTGAATGTTGTTGTAATTTGATTTCAACTTTCAAATTGTGCTAATCTTCTAATCTATTAATGTTATGAGTCACTACTCTTCGTTGACGAGTTGATTGCGTTGTTATCTATTTCAATGATGAGTAGTGGGCGATGCTCTTACTTCTGTCATTATTTCCTTACGATGATGGTTGATTATATGTCTTTACTAAATTAAGGATGTGTTGTCTTGAGGCTTGAATTATTGTTGATGTGTTAATGTTGTTCACTAGTTTATGTGATTGATGTGTCGATGATGTTGCTAATTATAGTGACATTTTAATTTTCTAACGTAGCAATAAAAGAAAAAAAAAAAACAAATTTACATGTTGTATGTCGCTTAGTTTTCATAACGCCTAAGGGTCGTTACATATAGTATTAGAGTGAGTTCAACCCTGTGACTGTGGATCGTCACACCTTCCACTGTATTAAACTCTTGATTAAAAAATTAGCACTCATTAAAAAATTTAACTTGTCCATGCGGTAATACTGGTTAGAGGACGTCGTGGAGGTAGACGACATCGTACTAAGGGCGGAGGTGCAACACCTCCAGTTGCATCTGCACTAGAGGGGTCCATCCCCCAAAGAGAAGAACACGTCTTGTGAATGAACGGATCACCATGGGGGATGCAATTTATTTGACGAGGTCCTTTCATAGGATGTCATAGGCCTTTATTTGGAGTTATTTCCCATTGTGTATGCCTTGAGAGTGTGGAGACACTACTTGATTGGATGGAAATTCGAACTAAAAATGAAACACTGTGGTTTTCAACACACTTTTACGCAAGGTGACTTGAATGCGCGATAAGGGAATTAGTCAGAACTGCTTATCGAGTAAAATTTTAATATTACCTACATAAAATGAACAATGAACATAGTGGAAGATGCATTGAGTCGGAGACCACACATATTTTTGTTGATACCTCTTCAATGAATCTTCGTGAAAATATTATAACTATAGAGTGCACGACGATGACTGGTATAAAGAGGTTAAGGAAAATATCGAACAAGAAACCAATTTGGTACCAAAAATTGAGGGTTTCACTATGGACAATGAAAGATTAATGAGATATAATAACCGGATTTAGATACAACCTAACGACAAGTTGAAAAGTTTGATCCTAAACGAAGCTCATAAAGAAGTGTACACGGCTCATCTAGGAGTCACGAAGATGAGGGAAGACCTCAAACACCACAACACCCACCAAGAAAATTGGGTTTTTTTAGGAGGTGCCTCAACCCATTGTGTAGTAATAAATTTGGTTGACAAAAACAGTGCGTTCCATTCTTTGCAAACAGTGTCAAATTTGGAGAGATATTCCACCGACAGCCATGGAAATATTTATTCAATCAAATCATCTAGAAATTCACACAAATGTGAGTACTCCTCCTCTACAATCAATGTTTTTTTAACGTGCGACATATTTATCTCAACTTCCCCATGCCCAACGAATAACTTTCCGCTTTTTTGCGATGGCATGTCTCGTTGGGAAATTGGGGTACTCAATTCGAGCATTTTTCCCTCCTTAAATTAATGCTTTTAAATTTCAGTTTACTATTTTTAAATCGTAGGATTGGCTTAATGATTGTTGTTTCCATCATGTAGCTAAATTTCTCCTCCCATCAATGTATTCTTTAGTGTAGAAAACGGATGACAGTAAGTCTTTATTAATGTGTTGATTCAATAGTACTATAATGGTCTATTATTAAATCTGTTGTTTTATTGAATGATAATGCAATGTAATTTTTAATGACGGTAAGTTTTATTAATGATTGGTGATTCAATAGTATTACAATTGTATATTAATGAATCTGATTGTTTATTGAATAATAATGCTAGGTAATTATTCCATGATGGTAAGTTTTATTAATAATTTTTTATTCAATAATATTACAATGGTGTATTATTGATTATGATTGTTTTTTAATAATGATGATATGGTGATTATTATTGAATATGTTTATTATTCAAAGTATTTATATTAATGATGAGGAATTTGTATAATTATAACTACACTTATAGGGGTAACACCATAATAGCACTAGTGATGAATGTAGGCGTTTGACTTCAGACCTTGCGCAATAAATGATAATGAAATGAATGAGTGAACTAGGTAATAAGACCTCTTGCGCACAATAAAATTAAATGAAGGGTTGTTGTAGACATTAAACATCTTGCACGAAATAAATCATATTGTAATGTATGTTTATTTAACAATTACTACTTGTGCCATTAAAATTTATTAAGGCTTGATGGATTAATTATAGTTTTTTATTGTGCCTTGAATATTAATGTTGCTCAATTGAATTAAAATTTTGGATTACTTGCGCCGCATAGTTAGAATTGATGTTTACCTTGCTCCTTGCATTAAAGTATATGTTTATCTTGCGCCCCAAATTTAAATTAATGTTGATTAAATTGTGCACGATTAATGTGATATATGGATGGTTATGTAATTATTTAACCATGTGAAACAATTGATTATTGATTGATGAATGAAAAAGTGGTTTATACTTGCGACCTTAGAATGATGTGTTGCTTATTGATCGAGTACTTAGACTTCTTACACAATTGATTTATGTACTAAATAATGGCCTCAAACATTAGTCTTGTAACACGTAATGAAATTTTATTATGATGGATGGCGACATTTGTGACTAGGCCTTGCGCCTCGAAATTAATTGTTAAATGCTTTGCGTCTTGGATTTAATATGGTATATTATGTGTTATGCGAATAATTCTCCTATGCCTTGATTAATTGATGGATTGATGGATTTATGTGATCTATGATCATAGACTCTATGTTTAGCTAGTTTCTTGGATTTATTGTGTTAGTGGGATGTAGACACCTCCTCGTTCCTCAGAACAATCACCATCCTTGAGACCTTAAATGGTTAAAATCAATTGGAATATAGGATTGAGCATTGCTTATGTGTCCTGTAGGTCCTAACCTTGCATGGTAGGATGGGCGGATAGACACTTATATCAATTGTCTGGTTGAATGTTGTTGTAATTTGCTTCTAGATTTCAAATTTTGATAATATGCTGATCTATTTATATAATGAGCTACTACCCTTTGTTGATGCCTTGATTGCGTTGTTATCTATTTCAGTGATGAGTAGCGGGTGATGTCATTACTGGTGTCGTTATTTCATTATGATGATGATTGATTATATGTCATTACTAAATTGAGGATGTGTCAGATTGAGGCGTGAATTATTGTTAATGCATTATTTTTTTTCATTAATTTATGTGATTGATGTGTCGATGAAGTTGCTAATTATAGTGACATTTTAATTTCCTAATGCAGCACTAAAAGAAAAAAGAAAAAAAAATTACCTATCGTATGTCACTTAGTTGTCGTAACACCCGAGGTTCGTTACATTTCTTTAGTTTTCTGAGTTAGATTTTGACTCTAGAATTTCTTAGGATCTATCTTAAACAGGTGCAAAAGATTCTCTTCCTTTCTATTTATATAGTATTTATTTTTTTGTTTAATTAAGGTTTTGTATCTATTTACCTTATCATATTTTAAAGATGCATATTGTAAGCATCCCTAAAGGATTTTCTATACATTTTACATTCAATATCATACCAAGGGTTAGTTGTACTACTTTTATTTTTATGTAGCACCTTAATAGAGAAATTGTTAATTGAAGTGGAGAGGGTTGTTGTAAAATTATGATAGTCATATTCAATATTGTTCTGATACATAATGAATATTAAAGCATTGTTTATGTCTTTAAAGAAGAGATCGAATTTTTGTTTGTCAAAAAGTAAGTTCCTTTGGTTGCCAGAGTGCTCCTCTATAGATATTTTATGCATGACAAAGTTAAAAGTTAGGGTTAGCGTTCTATGATTAAATTCAAGTTCATGGTCATGGGGATATCTCATATTACAAAATCGAAAACACTACTACCCATCCCATGGATACAAGTCATCATGTTATAATTTTTCCAGTTCTTCATACCATTGCAAGTTATTAAATCTTGAGAACTACAAAGCTTGATTAACTCGATACCAAATAAATTCTCAATCAGGCATTTATAGTTTATTTTGTTACTTTTAGCTAAGACATGGACCTCATATAGATAAAGAGGGTTAGGGTTGGAGTCATTAATTAAAATAATAGCTTGATTGGTTGCAATTCTGGCATTAAAATCTCCTAACATGGGGATACTACCTTCATTTTTCATATGGTAAATATCTTACTCTAAGATTTTGTAGGGACAATTCTTATCTATATTGTTTTTTCTATAAAAAGTAGAGTTAATAGGTGTGAAATAATATGTTTCATTTCTTTGAATCATAAAATGAATTAAAATGAAGGTCTACTCGTTACAAAAATTCGAGTGCGTTTGAAAAAAATGAAGGATTGAATATATGAAATAGATTGGTGTATACTAAGCATATTAATAAGAAAGGAAGCATTGAATATATTAAACATATGAGAGAGTATGAAAATAAATAGATTTAAGCACCATGTATATATATATATATATATATATATATATATATATATATATATGGAAGTATATTGAAGCATAAATCCAGGGATATATAAACACATATGCTTTGGGTTTATATATCCCTGAATTTTTTATTCAATATATGTGTGTGTGTGTGTGTGTGTGTGTGTGCGCGCGCATGTGTGTGTGGAAGTATATTGAAGCACAAATTCAAGGATATATAAACAAAAAAAACAAAGCATATATTGGGAATTTTGATAGAGCTAGAGAAATATCAACAACATTAACTAACATCATTGCATAACATCATGCTCAATGGTGTGTTTATCTCTATAATACTACTATTTCTCCGATGTAAGCCTTATGGTTCCTTGATCCTACTCCAATCTGCATCTACATTCACATGACAGAAAAGAAATGGTGATTTTTTGTTTACTTAAAGCTCAAACCCCAAACATGGAAACAAATTGAGGATATGATGGTCATTCATAGTTGTAAACTAAAATAGAAATGAAAATTGAAACGGCTTGGGAGTGGGAACATATGAAAATTATGAACAAGGAAATTTCTCCACCATGTATAGTAAATATGTTGAGTGAGGATAAAGAATCTATATGCAATAGCTTGATTGATGTTGGAAAAGGGGAAGACCCAGGGTTCAACACTACAATAACGCACTAACAAAACCCTAACTACTGGCCCTTTCGGCAACACATGTGAGCAGATGAAGTCTCACCCGAGGTAGAGGCAGGGGTGGTTGCGAGACTCAGGTGTCTGCAACCTTAGCTAGAACATAGATATTTGATTATAACACTTAGCAATCACCTAGCATAGAATATTCATCAATATTAAACCCTTATGATACTTCGTAGACAACACACAACATCACAGTATGTACTTAGATCTAAGATAATTTAGCACTTAGCCACAACAAGATAGATTATATTCAACAGATCAAGCACTAAGCATCTTACATACTAGATCTAACATTCATTTGCATCTCAAAAGAACAAAGCGTAAATAGATCTATCTAAACACATCAAAGCACTTAGCAAAGAAAGAGACAAACACATCGGGTCGAGGCATAGAGAACAACACATAGATTTAACGTGGTTCACCCCCACCCTGGGGCTATGTCCACAAAGTCTTCTTATTTATTATCTTTAGTTAATCAGGTTACAACACAGAATCCCCAAAAACCCTTCTGTGCACAGGACAGAAGATCTGCGCAGCTCGCTAGATCCTTCTTCCTTGCATTGTAGCACAAATCCTTCTATAATCTCTATAATAACTTGCACTTAGCTCTGTAACCCTTCTACAATCATTCACATAGCACTACTAGCACTTAGCTTACATCTCATGGATGGGCTACCATCCCCTTACTTACTTCGCCTATACATCTATTTATACATTACAAAAGTGGGCATAAGCTTGGGTAAACCCATGGGCCGACATCCCTTTCCCATTACATTATCCCCAAAAACCCAAAAAGGACCCAAAAAGGGGTCCATATTCCATGATTTCTACTTCACATTGCTCTCCATCTTTGACAAGCTGTCGAAGTCCCAAAAATGGTCAAATATGACCAAGTGTTCCTCAAAACTTGGTCAAGGGCCAACATTTGATATAAACCCAAATGATAGCAAAGAAACTGATGCAATAGAAAAATCCAGGCCTAGTTAAAAACCCCACACATAGTTAATAACCAAAAATTTCCACATGATTGTAGAAAACAACCTCTCCATCAAGCTCGACATAGTAAAAAACCCCACACACGTAGTTAAAAGCCCTAGGAATAGTAAATAACATGATTGGGAATTTGTTGCATAAACTATCATGATTAATAACTCAATCAACCATTATCACATTAATCATGCTAATGACCCCTAGAAACAAATAATCTCCATGTTTTGAAATGCAAGGAATTTATTCGATAAAATCTCAACCTTTGATTTGTTGTGACGACAAAGAATATTCAATGCATATCAAATCGTGTCCACATAAAGGACATATATGCTGAAAATTTCATTAATACTAACACGTTTTAATACGTATATACCTTATTGACATAATTATTTTCAACTACTAATTCATGAAACAAAAACACTATTACAACTTTACTTGTGGCATTTAAAAATAAGTCATCAAACCAACTTCATTTTTATGATATTTTCCCTATTCTTCTTCCTTTTACGTCGAATGTTATTACATCAAATATGAATAGATTGAAAATCAAATGTGGTTAAAGAACTATAACGTAGAGAAAGTCCAATAAGATTTAAGATTTAACTTTGGGTATGGTTACAGATTATTAAATCATATATATATATATATATATATATATATATGGTCTAGCATAAATGTTTAAGTGGAGAAATTTCATCTTTTCAAATTGGGTCAAGTTTTGTTTCGGACATGTTTTCTTCTTAATGAGTCAATTGATTTTAATAAATAATTTATTGCTAAGATGGAATCTAATAATAAAAGGTTGTAGGAATTAATTGTAATGTTGGTCTTAAGTAAGGGTGCCCCCTTTTCCTACAAAATCCATTAATGATCTTTACAAGAAACTCTATGTTTTCTATGAATAATTTTAGGCGCGTGGATGAAACGTGGCCTAATATTTGAGATGAAACTCCATTTTCCCCCATTTGTTCGTCTAGAAAACTCTATTAATGAAGGCCTCCTCATATATTTTCACCAATATTTTAGCTCAATCCGTTTCATTGTGTTTCATGACTAGCTATGCTATAAAAGTTTCTTCAATTCCATGTCAAAATAAGGGGAAATGCTATCCAAATCATTCGAGAACCGGTGAGACAGTCCTAAAGAGGAAAGAACCCCAAAACAAAGAGCTTGTAGGCCATCTCCATCACTCCCTTGAGGTGAAATATTAAAATTGTGTATCTTGTTATTTCCTTTTATGTTAATACAAAGCATTTCATCTCTTTTCCCCTAAAATCTTGTTTAACTGGTTTGCATACTTCTCCATTGGATTTTATATTAACCACTTGATATACTAATCTTGTTGGAGAGTTGTAGATTTTTATTTATTTTTCCTTGTGTACAATTTATATGAGGAATATTATCCATTCAAATCCATTTCCCCTTGATCCACAACTTGACAATTCACAAAGAAGCTTCCATCAAGGTTTGGTTCTCCTTTCTCCATCAATTTTTGTTTGCATGTGCTTGTGGGTGATTTTTAGTTTGCATTTCTTACTCACACAATTCAAATTTTCATTATTTTTTACATCGATAGCTCCAACCTATTGATTGAGTGCATTTGGTAAGCCCATTCACCAAATCACGCATAGCAAAATGGCTACCATATTTGTTGGGCTCCAAAAATGTCATACAAATATCACTCATTACCATACATTTTTCACCTATGCTTCCATTTCATCACTCATTATTCACTACCATGTCACTTCATTTTCCCTATTATTCACCATTAATGGGTCTCATTTATATTTTCCAAACATTATTTATTTTCAAGCATTTTTAAGAGAAATTCTTGATTAAAAATTAGAAAATAATATATTTTACTTCATATATGGAAAGTGGATTGTTTTTGTGACATGTGTAGGTGCCAAGGAAGTTCCAAGACACCTTTATGTGGCCTTGAATGATCAAATTCGAATTTGATAAGATAAGAGATCATGATCTCATGGAGAAGATCAAGGACAAAAGAGGGTTATGTGTCTAGATGGTTGAGAGATGTATGGAACTAAAGAGAGATTAGTGGATGATGATTATGAGTTTGTTACTCATCCCATTGTATAAATAGGAGTACAATCTCCTCCATTTGTAATCCTGAAGTTTTGTAATCTTAGAATCTTGAAGCTTGTAGTCCTAGAATTAGAAAGAATTGTAATCCTAGAGTTGGTTTTGGATATTTTGAAATAAAGAATCCTATTTTGCTTCCACATTTGAGTCTCCTTTTAAGTGGTGTGCTTGTGGAGTTATGGAGGGCCCCCATGGCCTCACTTGCATGCTGATTTTCTTATTTTAGGTTTAACTTAATTTATGTTTTTGTTTGATTTCAGCTTTTAAAGTTTTGTTAAATGTTCTAATATTGGAGGAGATCCTAAAATTCAGGGGTTCTTGTAAGAGAACCTTAGTGTCTTGACAATTGTTATATCTAGGCTTGATTAGTTGTTGAAAGAGATTTTGATGAATATGTTCTTGTAAGGGAAATTTAAGATCTCGAACATATTAGGAATCTTTCTAGATCTATATATTTTAGGTAGCAATTCTAAGTTTACCTTCCCAGGTTGACATTAAATAAACTCTGATTGACATCGTCAATTAGAACTAAACAATATTCAGGATAAAATATTGAATTTCATCCCCTTGTTGGATTTTGAACTTTTCCTTCACAACTCACTACTTTATAACACTCACCATAATAGTTTGGAATACATTCCCCCATTACACATTTATGAGGCTTATGAATTCACACACATTCTTGAAAAACTGTGCAAATATCGAAGTTGTTTCTGCATAGTTGTGCAGGCCATAGTTACCAAAGTCATGCAGGTCAAGGATTGCATGGTACATAGGCACAAAGCTGCATTGTATGGGTTGGTTTGAACCTAGGTAGTCAAGTTAAAAGGGACAAAATGGGTTGATTTTCTTACCAAGTAGGTGATGGTATGCATTGTTATTTTTTCCCGAATTATAGGTTGCATCAATTGTTCTTTCTTTGCTTGAATTGTGAGACACTTAGAGAAATTGGAATTGATAAAACATGAAAACTTTATTTCTAAACATTTATCATTTATGTCATTTCATTTAAAGAAATATTTCAAGTTCAACAAACTCATATCACCCTGTTCACATAAAAAGGTACCACATTTAAGCAAGTAACCTTAAAATCTTTCCCTTAATTTAATCTATAATTAAATGATTATTCGACGAAATTGATATCATATGACCCCTAATTTAACTTCAACTAGTTAAATGGTGTAGAAAACATAGGGCTACTATATATTGTTAGGTAACACCAATAGTTAGATTAGAGTAGGACCTTGGAGTTAGACATCGAAATAATACTCCAAGGTTGTTAAAATTTCAAACTACAATTTTACTTGAGTGAGGAGAGGAGTCCTCAAGTGATCTAGAACTGATCAATTTATAATTTTTCATCTATATTGATACTTTATAGGTTCAAGAATTGGAGGATTTTTCTTGCACGGCCCATTTTAGGGCCAAGTCCTGATTTGGTGATTTGGGGTCCAAAAACTTCTAGAGATGGTCTGAGGCATCAAATGGCACTTTTTGGAGTGAAAATTTGTGACCATAGCTCTAGACTCTTAACATTATTGTAGACATTTAAATATTTTGAATGGTGTGAAAATCACCTCAATCATAGTTCATATGTGGAACTTATACCTACTACAAGTCGACCTTCCATCTTGACTACCATTGTACTAAGTGGATTCCACGTCAATCCCCATTACTCACACATGTAGGGATAGTCACATGTAGACTTTCAAGAAGATTCACAAGGGTCCAAATTCCTAACACTAATTGAGGGTTGAGGCTTTCAAACTACCCAACCCTAACCCTAAACTACTATCAAGGTATGCTAAATATTGGTCTACTAGGAAAGGAATGAGTTCCATTCTTTTATATTGTTATTGTTCCATAGTTGAGAATAAAATATAGGAGCAGGGTATTGAAGCATAATGTACAAGGTGGAAGTTCGTATAGTATCCATTGAGGCCATAGTGTCCATGGAAACTCCATAGTGAGTGCCCCTTTCTTTGTACTTTCTTTTCATAATTGAGAAAACAAATAGTAGTGCATAGGCATCATCTTGTATTGAGCTTTCTAGGTCACATCCTGTGTTCATTTCTACGGATGGTATGTTAATTTTATCATTTATTTGATTTTGGTTTTAGTTATTTAGATAATTTTGAGTGCTACACTAGTGATATTAAATATGATATCTAGGGTAATAAACTGCATAATAAATTAATTTTGAAATATTGCAAGATCTATTGTGGTGAACTATTTTAGTGGAATATCCATGGTAGTTTACATATAAAATTATTATCATAATAGGTTATCTATGGTTTTGTGGGAAGTTGTAAAATCTAGGAATTGGCTTAAGAAGAAAATATCAAAACCCTAAGGATGGAAAATGAGTCCAATCATAACAACCCTTAAGATGATGTGGATGAGATATTTTCAAAGATGGAAAAACAATTCTTTGATATTTATTGCAACATGTCCCTCTTCATCGTGGCTCTATAGAACATGTTTGGACCTTTTGGATAGGTTGGTGTCTCTAGCTCAAAATGTAGATTGAACAAGAAATTGGAGGAGAATGAAAACTGAGAAAAGGATCCAAAAAAGGAGCTAGACAATGAGAAACCAAGTTATAGTGTCATCACTTATTCACATTATTTGTTTAAAATGGAAGTGAAAGATTACATAAAAACCTACCAATGTGAGATTGATTTTATTAAGTTGAATCATTGGTTGCAATAGTTAGAGGTTTATTTCAATGTCCATAGCATAGGAGAAGAGAAAAATATTTCATTTTCTAATAGAAATTAGAGGGACATGCCCTATCCTGGGGGGAATCCACATGGAGACACTTCATTTGGAGGGTGACCTCCTAGTAACTAAGCCAAAGGCATTCAAAAACCTCGTCAATCCTTATTTCCACTCTATTGGGTATGTAGTGGACCATTGTATCCATTGGAATAACTTTAGGTAGAGGTAAGGATAGAGTGTGAAAGAGTACACCACCAAGTTTAGAAAATTATATATCATGTTTGGTATGATTCCCAAAATCCTCGATGTACGTATAAAGCATTTGAGGGGTCTACATGGTCATTTATTGAAGCAGGTGATTTTATTTAAACCCGGGATTATTATTAAGGCTTATGTGTAATAATATTACCAAATAATATATTAAATAATAAAGGATAGCCACGTGGTTCCAACATAAATACCACCAAGATGCTTCCAAAAAAGGGAAGAATAAGTGGAAAGTAAAGGACAAGAAGACAATAGTCATTGTACATTATTTAAAGGATCTAAACAACCAATTAAACCATTGAAATATAAATGGACACATTGAATGTAAGTGTTGGAAGCTAAATACATATATGAATCCAAAAAAAAAAAATAAGGATGCCAAAAAGAATAATTGACTAGGCAAGTATTCAGGCAACTGGGTAGACAACAAGTCATATATAGTTTAAAATATTTTCTACACTAGAGTGTAGAAGGAGGTGAAACTAAGTATCCTTCCATCACAATGAAGAGAAGTGTATGACCAAAATATTTCACGTTAATATTTGGGTCAATAAGACAAAGGTGCATGCTCAATTCGATTTTGGTTCATACGCCAAGATCATAACAAAATATCTAGTCAACAAGGTTGGATTGGAATTTGATGATCATCATAACACATAAACATTGGGATGGGTAAATAAGGATGTGGAGCTCAAGTTCACTAAATAGTGTAAGATAAAATTTTATAGAAGTGCAATCTGTATTGATGAAGTGAAGGTAGATGTAGTACCACTTGATGTTTGTGGTGCAGTTTTTGGAAGCCCCTATAGGTATACAAGGGGTGAAATATTCATCGGGAGAGAAAATAATACCAATTAATTAAGGATGGGATGTATGCCATCATCAATGCACACAAAGGTAAATCAAATATCTTTCTAGTAAGTGCTAACTAATCCAAGAAATTGATCAATTCTATTAGGAAGCCTATATTGCCTTTCTTAACATAGAATCATCTAGGCTATTAATCCATAAAAGGAGAAATTATTACTTCATATTGAGTCTACATCCCTTTGTCCTTTAAGTATGAACATAGTGTTCATCCCCCAAGCTCTTCCTTTATTGATGGAGAACCTCATTGTCCCCCTTCTATGATCTTGAATTTGGTGGAGGATTGAAGTGGTGGAGGCCCAGCTAGAAGGAACTTCGTTTCTCGGTTTCGAATTGTGTCGACATGGAAGTCTGTAATATTTTCACTTCTACTGATCATTTATTAATAGAAATACTATCTTCCCGTCCAATTGATATCTTGCAAATATATCAGTTATTATCCATGGGCATGATTGTTTTGTATATTAATGGATTATGATATCTAATGTGCTAACCTTTTGTATTATCACTATATCCTTGCTCTGCTTGTTTGTTGAGAAATTTTTGCAGGTATAAAGCTTTGGGTCAAAGTGATCAAGGGTGGACATCATCAAACATCTAGACGAGGTAAGTCCCTTTATTATCTCGCTTACACATTGGTTTATATAGCAACTTTTTTGGATATAGTGGATTTTTGTAGTCATATCTGTCTGTTGTGGTTTACCCTAGACATAAAGAGATTTTCCTTGTAACATGCTATAGGTGAAGACTTGAAGTAACATGCTATAGGGAAGACACAATAGGTGAAGCATTGAGGTATGAAAATTTTCTTGATAAGATTAGGCAAATTCATTTGCAAGTATAGGAGACATTGAAGAAGTCATAGAAAAATTAAAAGTCTTAGCACGATCAACACAAAATTGAGAAAGCATTCAAGGTGGGAGACAAACTTTGGTTGTACCTAAATAAAGAAAGGCTACAAGATCCTAGTAAGAATATCAAAACTCAATAGAATGGTCCTTTTGATGTATTGGAGAAGGTGTGTGATAATTCCTATAGACTTAGTATACCCCAATATGTGTGCAATTACACAATAATGAATGTGGAAAATATAAAACTTTGTGATCATTTCGTGTTGGATTGGGAAAATAATGATTGTATCCTACCTACCATAAAGGACTTAGAACCAAAAGCTTAGGTAGTGTTGGAAGAATATATATTTTTGCAGAAGAAGTCCAAAACTACCAAACAAGGACAACATCAACTTTGGTAGGTTGGGTTGTAAGAGAAACTTCTAGGAAAGGCCAAATAGTACTTTGGGGAGAAGGTAGAGGAAAATTTTCCTTGACTCGTTCAATAAAATATTTCAAGGAGAAAAATCCCCCCTAAGTGGGGAGGTATGATTTAGAATCGATCATAATATAGTTTGTCACCTACCTAGTACTTTCTGGATGGAAACATTTGACGAATTGTCTTGCATGGACTATTTTATAGGTAGGTCCCAATTCAATGATTTGGGGTTTGAAAACTTCTAGATCTAGTTTGAGGTATCAAATGACACTTTTTGGGGTCAAAAATGTATGAGCATAGCTATGTCCCCTTAACGTTGTTCTACACACTAAATGTTTTCTAATGGTGTAAAAATTACCTCAATCAGAGTTCGTATGTAGAATTTATGCCTCCTCCAAGTTGACCAACATGGTACCAAGTAGATGCCATCTTATCTCCCATTACTCACATATGTGGGGATATTCACATGTAGAGTTTAAATAATATTTTAGAGGTTCTAAAACCCTAGCACTGATTGAGGGTTGAGTCATGGAAAATCCCTAACCCTAGATAGATATCAATGTATGTTAAATACTATGCTTCTAGGAAAGGAAGGGTTTCCATTATTTTGGTATTGTTATTGTTCCATAGTTGAGCATAACATTGTGGAGTGAGATATTGAGTCATAACACATAAGGTAGAAGATTCTATAGCAACCATTTACACCACAATGTCCATGGAAATTCATTAGTGCCCCTTTCTTTTTACTTACATTTCATGACTGAGAAAAAGAGAGAGCGGATCATAGGCATTACCTTCTAGATGGTTTTTATTTTGTATTATGATGCAGGAGCATTGCCAGCACATCAAGTGAGCCAGCGCGGAAGCGAAAGACAGCACACAATTTTGAAAAGAACACTTTGGGATTGTTACGCAAGTCTTTAATGAAGCCATTTATGAAGGCACACTTGTATATTGTAATGGACCTTGAGCGGATAGCTCTCGTCCTTAAGTAGATAGACGACATTTAATTTAGTTAATGCTGGTAGATAGGATTTTAATTCTAGATTTGATAGCTTAGATTCCAAGAGGGAAAACGGATATAGACACCCTCATTTGTACATTGTATTATTATCAACCCCGGAAGAGAAGAGAAGGGCATGCAGAGAATTGTATGAAGAACACCCATGTACAGATATTGAATTAATAGAAGAAAGTTTTGATTCAATTTCATGGTTATGCGTCTATTCTCTGAGTATTGATGTTATGCTCATGAATGTTTGCTTCCTATCGTACATTTTCTGTTAATATGTTGTGTATGTGATTTTATGGTTGAATTGAAGTCTGAGAGAATGAGTGAATGAGTTTCAATTGTTTCTCTAAGTGAGCCAGAGAATTCCTGCAAGGAGTGCAGTTGAATTTATCCGCAAGGAGTGCATTGACAGAAGGGTTCAGTTAGAGAAAGCTTTTGTCCTCATTCGTCTAGAAGGTGTAGTTAAGCACAGTGTCATGCAAGGAGTGCGCAGGCCAAGGAAAAGCCTCAGGGTTGCGAACCTAAGAAAATATTTGAAAGACTGTTGCCGCAGGAGTACGCAGGGTCGAAAGACTTCAACACTTAGACAAGGTTGAAGAGTTTCCGCAAGGAGTGCGTGCAAAAGTTCTTACTAAGGATTTGAAAATCGTAAGGAAGCTCAGGAGGAGTAGACCTTCAAACTCATAGAAGGATAAGCACAGAGGAAAATGCCGTGGAAAGTTTGAGAGGAAGTGTCACAGGTTGACGAGCGGGCTAACAAGTCTCGTGGAAGAGACACTTCTTCATTTTGTGGATTGCATAAGGAAGAACGGACGGTCGAAATCCTCCGAGGAGATTTCGTGAAGTTCCGAGGGTTGTTGGATCTTGTGGAGGTGAAAGGTAGTTACAGCGCAAGTGAGGAGAGGTTCTAAGCTCAGGAGGGGAAGAGCCATTGATCCAGGCCACCGAAGCCGTCGAATCTACACATAGAATCGTGTATCGGGGACTCGCAAGGTAAAGTTCCAAAATTTCGCGACGAGAATTACGATATCACGAGATGCGATATCCCCATGGAGGGTCGTGTGGGCCACAGTCAAGGTTAGTGGAGTACAAGTGGCACGAAGTCATCGGGACCTCGCCGCGAGAAGTCCAAATTATATGGTGTTAGGATTCGCGATCCCGCGAAGTCTGAAGTTTCGACGAAGATAAGGGACCATTGAAAAGTCAACTCACGCGTGCATTGGCGTTTCGGCGCATCGTGTATCGGGGGTTGGAAAACTGATGGCTTGGTATCATGAGTAGCAAAGTCGCGATAGGGCCGAAGTCTCGATAGAGGAAAGGGGAAAGTCAGCGATTTGACAGGCCATTGGGTCTTGGGTATTCGAGAGCCAAGAGATCGATAGAGAACTTGTGAAGCCACAAGTTTTGATCCTCCGAGAACGAAGAAGGGAGGATCACGCCGAAGAGAACTGTGGGTGCAAATTTCCCGATAGGGAAATAGAAGAACTTTGAGGTTCTTCGGGCCGAGAGAAAGAAGATCCTGTGAGAGCAGGCATGCTCCGAGGAGTGCGGCTACGTCAGAGTGGTATCCGAGTGGGAAGTTCTTTGTTTTCTGTAGAAAAGAGAGAGAGAATTCACCATGCCTCCCAGAAGAGAGAGGCAGTCACCCGACCCAGAAGATAGGGAGGTGAGAAGAAGAGGTAGGTCGGCAAGAAACCCAGAAATGGAGAGGCAGATGAGAGATACTCGAGCGAGACTAGAAGACATGGAGGTAGCGCAGAGACGCACAACCAGTGCTGGAGATCTAAGTGATTATGATGGTGAGGTTGAGGCTGAACACGAGGAAGAAGTTGCAGCCAAAGATGCATCAACTGAGCGATTGATTAAATCCATTTCCAAGATGGGCACAAAGGCAAAGATGGACATTCCATTTTACGAGGGGAATCTGGATGTAGAAGAGCTACTAGACTGGACAAGAGCTCTTGATACCTACTTCAATTATGAGGATATCAAGGAGGATAAGAAGGTTAGACATGTTGTCACGTGCTTAAAGGGACATGTAGCATTGTGGTGGGACGAACTACAAGATGACAGGCGTTGCAAAGGCAAGCAGAAGATCAAGAGTTGGGATCGAATGATTGCAAAATGAAAGCGAAGTTCATCCCAAGGGACTATCAAATTACTCTGTTCAGGAGGATGCAGAACCTGAGACAGAAGCTGATGACAATGAAAGAATACACTGAGGAATTCTATCGACTGAACATCAGAGCAGGTCATCGGGATTTCGATGATGAAAAGGTTGCCAGATATCTGAATGGTCTGAGATACGACATTCAGGATGAATTGAGCATGGTAACCATTCGGACGGTAGAGGACACTTATCAGATGGCTCTGAAAGCTGAAGAGAAGTTGAGCCGTAAGCAGGGTCAGCGAGGGAGAGGCAGAAGTCAGCCCAGAGGCAAGGCAGTTGCCCAGGAGAAATACTCGAAGCCCAAGGAGGAATGGAAAACACCTTAGGGTAGAGTTGAGAGAGGTGGAACCTCACAGTGAGGACAACCACATGTTGAACAGAGAGGGAAACATATAGAGCAGAGGGGAGATTATGCTGACGCAAATACTTTTCCTCATACCAGAGGTAGAGGAAGAGGCAGAGGTGGAGTCAACACATGCTTCACATGTGGGAAGAATGGGCACAAGTCTTTTGAGTGTCCAGAGAAAAAGAAGGATGGACGAGAATCTCACATCACAGAAGCGCAGAGGCGTGATGTTGAGGCAGAAGACGCAGAAGGTGGAAGATCACTGATGATGCGAAAAGTCCTTTTGACACCTGAGAAGGAGGTGCAGGAAAGTTCAGTCCAAAGGACCAGACTATTCAGGACAGCTTGCAAGACTAAGGATAGGGTATGCAAGGTTATTGTTGACACTGGTAGCATGGATAATCTCGTATCTACATATATGGTAGAGAAACTGGAGCTGGAGATGACTGATCATCCAAGCCCATACAGAGTTTCTTGGTTACAAAAAGGACACCAGGTAACTGTTAATAAACAATGCTTGGTTGAATTCAAGATAGGTGGTTATAATGATAAGATTCTATGTGATGTTATTCCCATGGATGTATGTCATTTATTGCTGGGTAGACCATGGCAATATGACATAAATGTGATTCATGATGGGAGGATGAACACATACACCCTGGAGAAGAATGGGAGAACCCATATGTTGCTTCCGATAAAATATAAGGAGGTGAAGCCGGAAATAAAAAACACAATACTTCTCATGAGTGGGAAGGAACTTCTTATAGAGATGGAGAAGAAAGAAGATCCACAATTCTTTGTGGTCAGGAAACCGAGGATTGTTCTGACTAGCACAAGAGTGGACGATTTGCCAGATGAGATTCAAGAACTGCTGGAAGAGTTCGCTGACATCATAGTGGATGAATTACCTCATTCGTTTCCACCGATGAGGAGTGTGAGTCATCACATTGATCTCATACCAGGAGCTAGTTTGCCGAATAAAGCCGCGTACAGGTTGACGCCGCAAGAAAATGAGGAGGTCAAGAAGCAGGTCCAGAAGTTATTGGACAAAGGATTGGTCAGGGAAAGCTTGAGTCCATGTGTTGTTCCAACGGTACTCAGTCCGAAGAAAGACGGAGGTTGGACGATGTGTACCGACTCAAGAGTGATCAACAAGATAACCATTAGGTACAGATTTCCATTGTCGAGAATGGATGATTTGATGGATTGCCTGAGTGGGGAAAGATATTTTTCAAAGATAGATTTAAAAAGCGGGTATCATCAGATTCACATGAGAGAAGGCGATGAGTGGAAAACAACATTCAAGACAAACGAAGGGTTGTACGAATGGTTAGTCATGCCATTTGGTTTGACGAATGCACCAAGAACTTTTATGAGGCTGATGAATGAAGTCCTGAGGGAATTCATCGAAAATTTCGTTATTGTGTATCTAGATGATATTCTGATTTACAGTAAATCAGAGGCTAAACACTTGAAGCATTTAGCTATTGTGATGAGGAAACTACAGCAGGAGAAGCTGTTGATAAACATGAAGAAGTCCTCATTTATGAAGACAGAGCTCATTTACATGGGTTTTGTTATTTCGGCGAATGAGTTGAGGATGGATCCGGATAAGGTGGAAGTGATCAAGAATTGGCCATCACCGAGAAATGTATTCGAGGTGAGAAGTTTTCATGGTTTGGATAGTTTCTATCGAAATTTCATCAGGAATTTCAGTGGAATTAGCGCAGCGATGATGGACACAGTGAAGAAGCGACATAAATCTTTTCATTGGATAGCAGAGGCTGAGAAGAGCTTAAATCTGTTGAAGTGGAAGATCACGGAACAACCAGTGTTGGTGTTGCCGGATTTCCTGAAGACATTTCAGGTGAAATGTGACGCAAGTGGATTTTCCATAGGAGTGGTCTTGAGTCAGAAAGATAGACCAATTGCATATTTCAGCGAGAAGCTGGATGAGGCAAAGCTGAAATACTCCACGTATGATAAAGAATTATATGCTATCATACAGGCATTGAAGAAGTGGAGGCATTACTTGATACCCAAAGAATTTGTACTGTATAGTGATAATCATGCATTACAGTTTGTGAGTCAACAAGAGAAGTTGAATCAAAAACATGCTAAGTGGGTAGAGTATATGCAGAATTTCACATTTGTGATTAAACATCTTTCGGGTACTGCTAACAAAGTGGTTGATGCTTTGAGCAAAAAATGTTTGATGCTGCAGAAATTCCAAGTCAAAACATTGGGTTTTGAAAATCTCAGAGACATGTACGCAGGAGATGCAGATTTTGCAGAAGCGTATGAAGCAGCTGAGAATCCAGTTCTCAGAGATAGAATCCCTTGGATAGACTACATGATCCAGGAGGGATTGTTGTTCAGAGGCAATCAACTGTGTATTCCAAAATGCTCCATGAGGGAGAACTTATTGAAGGAGAAGCACAGTGGGGGATTAGAAGGACATTTTGGCCATGATAAGACATTCGCGAAGCTGAGTGAATCATATTTTTGGCCAGGGATGCGGGCAGATGTCAAGAGATTCATTGACAGGTGCAGAATTTGCCAGCATTGGAAAGGGAAGAAGCAGAATGCAGGTTTTTATCAGCCATTGCCCATACCAGAGAGGCCTTGGGAGGCGATCAGCATGGATTTTGTATTTGGTTTGCCAAGGACGCAAAGAGGTGTTGATTCAATCTTTGTGGTAGTTGAAAGGTTTTCAAAGATGGAACATTTTATTCCATGCCAGAAGACCAGTGATGCGACCCACATCGCAAATTTGTTTTTCAAAGAGGTTGTTCGACTCCATGGATTACCGAAAAACATAGTTTCCGACAGAGGCACTAAATTCATAGGGTATTTTTGGAGGACCTTATGGAAGAAGCTAGGAACTAACTTGGTGTTTATTTCTGCTTATCATACACAGACGGATGGACAAACAAAAGTGGTCAACAGAAGTCTGGGAGACTTGCTGAGAAGCTTGGTGACAGGACACCATAGCAGTTGGGATAACATATTTCCACAGGCAGAGTTTTCATACAACGATTTAGTGAATCGAAGCACAGGCCGAAGTCCATTTCAGATTGTGTATGGGACACAACTGAGAGGAGTTTCTAAATTGCGAGATTCAGAACAGACTGCTACTAGCAGCGCTAGTGCAGAGGAATTTGTTGAGGCGATGAAGGAACTTCACAGCAGGGTGAAGCAGCGACTGATAGATTCAAACAAGGAGTATAAACACAGAGCAGATTAGCATCAGAGACAACTTCAGTTTGAATTTGGTGATCTAGTTCTAGCACATTTGAGGAAGGAAAGGTTCCCAAGGGGAACATACAATAAGTTGAAAATGAAGAAAATCGGGCCATGTAAGGTCTTAAGAAAATTCGGGGAGAATGCTTATGAGATCGAATTGTCGGATGGCATCGGGATATCTTCGATATTTAATGTCTCAGATTTATATCCATACAAAGCTGAGGAAACAGGAACAAGTGGTGAGAAGCCAAAGGTCCAGTGGCAGAAGAAGATGTTGATTGCAGAGAAGCCACAGATGGAATGCATACTGGACAAAAGAGTGAGTAAGAAGACCAGAAGAAAGGAATACTTTGAGTATCTGGTCAAGTGGAAGAATCACCCAGTGGAAGATGCCAGCTGGGAAAACAAAGCGGAGATACAGAGGCATGGACAAACTGTGCGGGAGCTCATGGACAGGAGCCCATGAAATTTTTCAAGCCGAGGAGTATGATGCAGGAGCATTGTCAACACATCAAGCGAGCCAGCGCGGAAGCGGAAGACAACTGGATAAGCCAGCACACAATTTTGAAAACACTTTGGAATTTGTTACGCAAGTCTTTAATGAAGCCATTTATGAAGGCGCACTTGTATATTGTAATGGACCTTGAGCGGATAGCTCTCGTCCTTAAGTAGATAGACGACATTTAATTTAGTTAATGCTGGTAGATAGGATTTTAATTCTAGATTTGATAGCTTAGATTCCAAGAGGGAAAACAGATATAGACACCCTCATTTCTACATTGTATTATTATCAACCTCGGAAGAGAAGAGAAGGGCATGCAGAGAATTGTATGAAGAACACCCATGTACAGATATTGAATTAATAGAAGAAAGTTTTGATTCAATTTAATGGTTATGTGTCTATTCTCTGAGTATTGATGTTATGATCATGAATGTTTGCTTCCTGTCGTACATTTTCTTTTAATATGTTGTGTATGTGATTTCATGGTTGAATTGAAGTCTGATAGAATGAGTGAATGAGTTTCAATTGTTTCTCTAAGTGAGCCAGAGAATTCCTACAAGGAGTGCAGTTGAATTTGTCCGCAAGGAGTGCGTTGACAGAAGGGTTCAGTTAGAGAAAGATTTTGTCCTCATTCGTCCAGAAGGTGCAGTTAAGCACAGTGTCGTGCAAGGAGTGCGCAGGCCAAGGAAAAGCCTCAGGGTTGCGAACCTAAGAAAAGCTTTGAAAGACTACTGCCACAGGAGTGCGCAAGGTTGAAAGACTTCAACACTTAGACAAGGTTGAAGAGTTGCGACAAGGAGTGCGTGCAAAAGTTCTTACTAAGGATTTGAGAATCGTAAGGAAGCTCAGGAGGAGTAGACCTTCGAACTCATCGAAGGATAAGCGCAGAGGAAGCTTCCGTGGAAAGTTTGAGAGGAAGCGTCGCAGGTTGACGAGCAGGCGAACGAGTCTCGTGGAAGAGACACTTCTTCATTTCGTGGATTGCATAAGGAAGAACGGACGGTCGAAATCCTCCGAGGAGATTTCGCGAAGTTCCGAGGGCTGTTGGATCTTGCGGAGGTGCAAGGTAGTTACAGTGCAAGTGCGGAGAGGTTCTAAGCTCAGGAGGGGCAGAGCCATTGATCCAGGTCACTGGAGCCGTCGGATCTACACGTAGAATCGTGTATCGGGGACTCGCAAGGTAAAGTTCCAAAAGTTCGCGACAAGAATTGTGATATCGCGAGACGCGATATCCCCACGGAGGGTCGTGTGGGCCACAGTCAAGGTTAGTGGAGTACAGGTGGCACAAAGTCATCGGGACCTCACCGCGAGAAGTCCCAATTATATGGTGTTAGGATTCGCGATCCCGCGAAGTCCGAAGTTCTGACGAAGATAAGGGACCATTGAAAAGTCAACTCACGCGTGCATCGGCATTTCGGCGCATCGTGTATCGGGGGTTGGAAAACCGAGGGCTTGGTATCGCGAGTAGCGAAGTCGTGATAGGGCCGAAGTCTCGATAGAGGACAGGGGAAAAGTCAGCGATTTGACAGGCCATCGGGTCTCGAGGATTCGAGAGCCAAGAGATCGATAGCGAACTTGCGAAGCCACGAGTTCTGATCCTCCGAGAACGAAGAAGGGAGGATCACGCCGAAGAGAACTATGGGTGCAGATTTCCCGATAGGGAAATAGAAGAACTTTGAGGTTCTTCGGGCCGAGAGAAAGAAGATCATGTGAGAGTGGGCGTGCTCTGAGGAGTGCGGTTGCGTCATATTAGGTTTCCCAAGTCACATATTGTGTTCATTTATGTGGATGTTGTTTTAATTTTCTTTTTTATTTCATTTTTTTAGTTTTTCCCATCATTTTGAGTGCTATGCTTGTAATATTAAATATAAGATCTAAGGTAATAAACTATATAATAAACTATTTTAGAATATTTCAATCTTTTTTGTGATGAATTATTCTAGTTGAATATCCATCGTATTTTACAACTCATTGATTATCGAAAGTGAATTCAAGGACATGTATTGAAAGATGGGTGGAAAGACTAGGCTATGCTAAGTTAATGTAAATATTTCCCATTCATAGTAATTCTAGTGTCTCCCAATGCATGTGTCTACACACCTTGATCCATGACTAGTGAAGAGGTGGCTCGGTGGGCCTTTTCTAATTTTCCATCCATGTGACATGATAAAGGATTGGGAGTAGTACCTAAGATGGATAGTGAGAAACCAACTTGGGATTTAATTACTTTAACTATCACATTTGAATCTTCACTTGGATTACAACACTGACATATTTCATCATTCTTGGTGGAGGTGCATTTAGAATTTTCTATTACACATTGAAATTTTATTTATCTTTGATAGTCTCTTAAGGGTGTTCTTATCATTTTTATTTTTCATCATTACAGAACTTACCACCAAAACCACTTTGGCACCATTGCAAATGCACCTGGAAACCACATTGTTCACCATCTAAGAACTAACATTAGTACCACCTTTGTTCCTTTGGGGACGTAATTTTGGAGACATATTCATGTAACACAATTATTTAAAAACATCTAATTTATTGTAGTTATAACTAAGGGTGTGGGACCCATAATGAAACAAGGGGGCATATCCTCGAATCCCCCACACTACACCAAGACTCGTATACAAAATTTCCCCCCTTTAATTGCAGGAGTCCCATATTGTTCTTCATAGTTACCTAGCTATGCTTCCAATGCATTTAATTATACCCAATTTTTGAAAAGTTGTCAATTTGGAGAACTCTCCACACAAACTCCCCTATTTATTCCCACCACATGGACATGTTGGTCCCCCCCATTATGGCTATTGTAATCCTTAAAAGTTTAACCATAGGCCTACTATTTTAGTTGATCTCCCACCCATGTCAACCTAGTCCCTCCTCTTTGAATTCACCAATTGTTAAATTAGTCCCATCTCCTTCTCCCAAACTTGTGAAAAGAATAACATCCACCCACATCTAGGTTAGTTCACAAAAAGCAACCTAGAGGATGAACAAAGAGGACATCAGGACTAAGAAACACCAACAAGGGACACCCCTGCTAGGGAATATGACAATTCCAACTAGGTCCTACACCAAACCATGCAAAAACATGATCACTCGTGAAGACTAAGCACTCTTGCACCATTTGCAAATTGTTTTTTCATGATACCCATAATTCTTTAAATATTATAAATCTTCAAAAAATATATTTGTGTTACCTTTATACACCCTCTCCCTCAATAGGACCTTACCCATATTGTGGGAAGTAATCTACCCATGCAAGAGAACTAATACATAGACAAGGTCATACCAAAAATCATCCTTATGCCTATTGTTCTACATTTATGCACCCTCTTCCTCAACATTCCCCTATGCATGATGGGGACAATAGTCTATCCACCCAAGTGAACTAAGATATAGACAAGTTCATGCATACAACCATCCTTGTGTTTTTTGTGGAAACAACCATCACACCCACTTGTGTATCTGTCTCCAAGAAACCATATGATTATGAGCCTCATTGCTCAATCTGACTAACCCAGTGGCACCCCAATGTTGCATGTACTCTCCATCATTTCTATATATGACCAAACTCAACCAACATAAACCTGTTTAATTGCCCCTCATGTGGGTGACCTCCACCCTCATCATGACTTTATTTCCACTGTTTTTGTAGCATCACCCACTCACATAGCTACCTACCAAATTGAGTGACCAATATGCTCAATCAATCTACTTCACTCATGCAATGGCATCGGTTTACAAAGGGACACCCCTTCCTTTCTCAAGTTGATTGGACCACCTTCATGCACAAACGATGGATGTTGTTGCTTCCACCATTTACACAACATTTTCTCTCACAAAGCACCAAACTTCATATTCTGAACCATGTCCAATCCACCTTTATAAATTTCCTTTAATTTGGAGGTCGAAGCCACTATTTTTCCTTGTCTATCAATACCCATTACCTTGGCCTCCTTGACCATCACAAACGACACTACCATTTTAAAGTTGCCTCGACCTCCTTGCCCATTATTGGGAGTTCCTCCTTTTAGGTTTCCTTGTCCTCATTTCCTAATGTTGGAAGTTCCTCCCTAAGCTCCAAGTGCATGTTCTTGTTGATAAAGTAAAGACATTTTTTTTTAGATATCACCATGATTTGGGTCATCGTGATCATGATTATTCAAATTATTCATCATTTTCACATAGTTATTGGGCACCAAATAAATAGTATTTTTTTTTTTTTTTTTTTAAATCTTAAGAAAA